>PVJA010027861.1:0-28164 GCA_004027025.1 Myocastor coypus
GTGTCAAGAGGTCTTCCTTTCTGCTCAGGCTATTTGAACTGATTTGTAATGCAGTCAAGACAGGCCAGGCCATCGCAAGCTCGTAGGACACAGGCCGCCACATTCACGCTCCGTCTTCCCCCCCAGTTCTGTTGATATGAGTGAGAGCTGAGCCGTGATTTCATGGAAAGTGCGGCCTGTGCTTCTTCAGGTTAGACAGTGGTTCTCAACCTTTCTAACGCCATGACCCCGCAGTACAGTTCCTCATGTTGCAGTGACCCCAAACCAAAAAATAATTTTGATGGCTACTTCAAAACTGTAATTTTGCTACAGTTATGATTCGGAATGGCTTTAGGTGACCCCTGGGTTTTGGTTGTTCGACCCCCTGAGTTTCTCTCCAGAGAACCATTATAATTCAGATACCCACAAAAGTACCAGCCTAAAGACATGTACTAGGTCATAGACTCTTAGGGAAATGGCAGCGTTAAGTTCCCAGAAGTCTTTAGTCTTTAGTTCCATATAGATTTTGTCAGAAAAGACGGAGGTCTCTCCTTCCCTCTGGCCCTCACCTTTGACACTTGGACATCAGATATCCAGGCTGGAAACTGGCTAATCGTCCCTACCACATCTGGCACTGCAAGAGTCAAATAAAACAAAGCGTCTTCCCACCAGGAGCCCTGCATATTTGGGGCTCAGCTGCAGACTACGCCATACTCCTTGGTCATGTCCTGGGCATGCTGGCACAAGCCCCAGGCCTTATCCCAGCAAGAACCGTTGCCTTGTTTCCTGGGCAGGGAAAGTTCTTTCCTCTGTCAGCCTCATTTGTTTAACTTTTAATTAGACACAGTCCCCCACAGCGCTGTGTCCTCCTCTGCTGTGATATCTGCCAAGCTCCTGGGGGCCTCTCTGAGACTCCCCACTGAGTCACATGATCAGAAGGCAAGTCTCCCGGCCCTGCCTCTAATCATGGCGCACCTCCTACCCTCCAGGTCCCATCCCGGAAAGGCAGGCACGTCTCCGGGAGGCAGCTGCCCATCCCCGGCTTTTTAGAAAGTTCTTTCTAATACTGAACTAAAATCTGGTTCCCTTCTATGCCATTCTCTTGCCATTTTACCACAGATGTCGTTCATTCTCACATCCATAGGTCATAGACTCTTTGTTTTATTTAAAAACAGATTATTTTGTCCTTACCAAGAAAACATCTCTTCCCCACCTAAACAACTTGTTTCTTCTTCTGTTCCATATGGTTCACTGGCACCTCGCCATCCTATCCATTCCTGGGCAGTTCTTTTCTGGTTTGTAAACAAACACCAGATTTACCTTGCAGCATCAGAACCAAAATCTACTCTGAGACATAAAAAAATAAAAAAAAAGCTCACACACCTCTCCCACAGTCCCACTGCACAACTGCAGAATTTAAATAGCTGGTAAGGCAGAAATAGCAAGTTGTCTCTACTTTTCCCTGTTACAGTTTGTGTCTAGTTGTCCCCGCCAAAGCCTCATGTAGTCATGGGGCAGGGACTTCTAGAGTTTGAGACTTGACTCATGATCCACCGGGATTATGGGTGATCCAAGGATGAGATTATGGATCTCAGAACTGCTGGGATTACGGGTGTGGCCTGAGACGGCCTGAGGCAGAGAGCCTGAATGTAATATAGAGACAGAGAGACAGACTCCTTCTCTGTCGTCCTTGTTGCCATAGCTGCTGTTCCACTGCCATGAACTGGGTGCTCTCTGCCCTGTTCCACTCTGCCTTGGAGCCAGCTGAATATGGCCTGAAATCTCCAGTAACTGTGAGCTAAATAAACCTCCTTCCTTAATTTTGCATGTTTGGTATTTGTCCCAGCAATAAGAGAAAAGTAACTCTCTTTGTCTTTTGAAGTAAGACAATCGCTATCCCTTTCGTTCTATTAACAGAACCCAAATTTTTAGGTGATCTCACTGTTACCCAAGTTCAACCCTAATCTTTCATCACAGCCACAGCATTATGAGAGCAATTTCTAACCAAGAAGACAGAGCTGAAAGTGTGGGAGACACTTCCGGGAAGCCTCCACCTGCAGTTCCTGGTCTGCTGCCATGCCTCAGGGACAGATCGCTGTCCATACAAATGTCCTGGTACATTCTCCCATAGCCAGGGTGGGCCCATTGCGCTGATTTCTCCAGGCCCAAAGACAAGAACCTGCTGCCAATGCTTTTCTTGCCCCAGCCCCCAAGTGCCATAGCCAAGTTTGCCTGTCCCATTTTCATCTTCTTTAATAAG
Organism: Myocastor coypus; assembly: GCA_004027025.1. Taxonomy (NCBI): domain Eukaryota; kingdom Metazoa; phylum Chordata; class Mammalia; order Rodentia; family Myocastoridae; genus Myocastor; species Myocastor coypus. Next base: position 2,240 of record PVJA010027861.1, read on the forward strand.
TTCTAATTGGCTTCTTCCTAGGATGACTGACAGCAGGCTACCCAAAGAGATGAAGTCACGGCCTAAGGACCTTAAAGTAACCAATCACCTGGAGGAGTCCAGGGACTGTCACCCAAAAACTACGGTGCCCTGATACACTGATAATTTTAAATTAAAGGAATTTAGGGAGCAGTGGCCACCAGAAGAGGCCACATTCTAATATGCTCTTATCTGTCAAAAGTCTAGACCTCATAAGGAAGAAAAAATAATTACTGTAAGTTCCTTATCTCAGTCTCCATTAATTTTCTTTTTCATCACAAGACCAAACACTAAAGTTTGTCAGTCCGCCAGGACAGACTTCAGAAATCATTTGTGAGCCACTGTCTGTTCTGCAGCCCAGTGGACTTTGTCCAGAGCCACTGAACATTCTGGAAGGCCACTGAATTCCCCGTAGTTCACTGTCCTCCTCACTCTTCCCACTCTCCCCCTCCCATTGAAGAAGGTTGCAAGATTCTGAATTGTGTTGGAACATTTGGTAAATATACTTTGTGGTCACTGATAGGTTCTGGCCCTAGTATGAATCGCTGAATCATTATGGTGGTCATCTAATATGGCTGAGGCCCTTAAAGCAACAGCTTATCTTCCCAGAGACCACCTCCCCCTTCTTCTCCAACTCAGCCCAGGGTGCATTTTCCTTCCACCTGTCCTGCCACTTCAGGGAAGGCCCCAATCAGCTCCTCAGGTAAATCTAAACATCCTCCTCAAACCCCACCCCTGGTAAAAGGCCATAAAAGCCTCAGTCTCCCTTTGTGCCAATTCAGAGAATCCCTTATCTTCCCTGAATTCTCTCCATGTCCTCCAAGAAAATAAAGCCCCTTTCCCTTTTTCCTTCTGCCTGTTTCTCTGCTGCAACACCGTGGAAAACCTATCAGTCACCTTCACATACATTAATGAACTGTGCATCTATACTCTGATGGATCTGCCTTTGGTGGGTCTGTGCCCTTCCTAGATCACAGCGGTTAAGATTCCCTTGTCACTCATTCTAAGAGAGACAAGATCACATGGCAATAAGCCTGCGCTGGAGTTGGAGTCAGGCAGGTTTGGCTACATAACAGTTACTTTAGAAAGGAAAATAGCACCCACCGGCAAGGTTGTCGTTCAGAGTCAGGAAAACCATCCAGGAAGCATAGATGTAGCATCGAGCCAGCTCCACAGTAGGTACCAGATAAATAGGCTAACATTTCAGTTGAAGTTTTCCCACAGTGGTGGGTTTCCCATGTGCCGATACTGAAGGCTCACATCCAAGTCAGGCTTCTGCAGATGCCCAGCCCCGGTCAGATCCCTGTACACATCGTCTGCCCATGGCACATGCTCTCCAGCATAGATGTCTGCGAAGTATGGGGAGGCGTCTGTGGCTGAACTTGTTGGCCTGCCACTTGCTCAGACATGGCAACCAAAACACTCAAAGAACAGAGCTTTTGTGCACGGCCCCCTGCAGTGCAGTAGGGTGGCCTAGAGCAGCCAGAAACTCCTTTTTCTAAAAGCAAACTTGGACAGACAGTTGACCCCTTGCAGGATGGGCCCAAGCTGCTGAAATTGCCCTGATATCCTCGGCTCCTCAGTTACTCATAGAAGGAAAAATGCCCCTGATCTAGGCTTTTAGCTAAATGCTAAAAACTAGAGGTAAATTAATTAAGACATAACTTCAACACCACCAACGTTCCCTCATCAACAGTTCCTAAGACAGGACAGGCAGCATTAATTGTTGCAATTAATTAGGCATTAAACTGATAATGGGTACAGCTGCTAACAATTAACAGCTAATTATGTCAAGCACTTTAACCATTTCACAAAAGAAATGGAAATTGGAGGGAAGGGAGAGGGAGATGAAAAGAGAGAGAGCAGCTACCTTGTAAACAAATGGCTGGCAGCTCGTGCTGGTGCAGCTGCATCCGGCTGTGGGATCCATGCAGAAAGCCTGTTGGAGGCCTGCTCCCAACAAATCTGCACAGCATGAAAGCCACGTGCATCACCCTTGCGTAGGAAAGATGGGCCAGTGATCAGAGCAAGCACAGGCCAAGTTGCATCCTCAGTACCTGGTCTAGGACGGCACACGCAATCTCCACAGAACTACTTTGTGAGGAGCCAGCAATAATAGCACAGCAGTCTAAAGCACCTGCTGAGGGAAGCTTAAGCAACCGCAGGGACCGAGGTTCAATGCCCAGCACCACATGCTACGCCAGCCCCACCCCCAGGGCAGGCTGAGCCAACCATAACATAAGTAAATAAAGTTTAAGAAAAACACTTTGTGAATAATGTGTTTTGAAACTATCATATATTTATTTCTTATTAAAAGTAATCAAAAACAATAATAAAAAATACTTTGGGACAGGGACTGGTGTTGTCATTCCCATTTTGTGAATAAGGAAACTGAGGCAAAGAGAAATGACTTGCCCACAGTTGCGTATTCGCTGCTGTTGGTTAAAGTCTGGATTCAAATCGAAGCGCATTAACAGCCCCAAGCAAAATGGGCCTCATTAACGCGCTGTGCCCATAATAGTCCTAAAAAGCAAGAAAAGTGATGTCGTATTGAACCCTAAGCCCAACAAATCAATTTCAAGAGAAGAGAAAAAGTAGTTCAAACTGGAATGAGCATTTTCTAAAGTGATAACTCTTACAGAGATCCACAAATTCAAATCACTCCCAATGCAAACCTGTCTTTCACTCCCATCTGAACTTCAAAGACCTACGTCCTGCTTCTCTAGGGAAATCTGTTAGCCAGCTGAGAGCCGAGGTTATCTTAACGTTCCTCAAGATCCATTTCTCCAGTGGATTTCACAGAAAATATTACTGGTTGGTTTTTACTCAGGGAAAAACCTTGCTTCAACAAGCTTTGTTATCTCACGGGAGAGAAGACAGGAAAAGAATTGGGCCCAACTAGCAACACATGCACGTGTGCGTGCGCGTGCACACACACACGCACACACACACCCTTATAAATGACTATGAACAAAGAAAGGACTTAGAGCATGAAAGTATAAGAAAAAGACTTGCCTGATGTCCCAGGGCGCAGGAAGCAAAGCCAAGACTGAAAAGGAAGGTTCCTTCTGCTCTGCATTAGTGGATCTCAGATTTCCTAGAACTGCTCACCCCCAGAGATTCCAATCTAGGGGTGTAGGAAGGGACAGGAAGCTGTATTTGTAAGCCCCTAGGTCAGTGATGGGGAACTTATGCCACACATGTTGCCATGGTTATACCATTCAAAGTTCTAGAAGGCTCATCCCTGCCCTAAGTAATGTGGCCCTGCTGGAGCACAGAATGCTCGCGAGAACTGCTGCTCCGTTCTGCCTCATCCATGGCCCTTTACTCGCGCCCCCAGCTGGCAGAGTCCGCTAAGTTTCCACAGAGTGAACTCCTTGCCCAGCCTAGCCAGGGACCACCAGTAGTTGCGTGGGTTCCATTTATTTGGTAGTTCAATTGATGGTGCTGGATTACCCTTAAAGAGAACCAGGACCGGAGACAATAACCTTTATTCCCTCTCCTGTCAGTCACCTCCCTCCTCCCTAGCCTGAGGGTGGGAGAAACCCTATTCACTAGGAATAAGAAGCCAACTCTGCTCAATTACAACGGTATTGGCATGCCTACCCAGGCCACAAGCATCCGCTGGCCTTTGATAGCATTGCCCTTGTCCCCTCACCAAGACTCCCATGTGGGCTGACACCTGCACTCTTCTTTCCCAGAGGCAAGCCTCTAATGTCCACTGCTGGCCTTCATGGCCTCACCTTAATCCACCTCCCCCATCATCATGCTGAAGCTAAGACTGAGCCAAGAGCTATGGGGGCAGGTGTGGATGTCCCACCTCCCAGTGTGTGTGCCCAGATGCTCTGTGCAGAATGCAGAGTGGGACAAGAGGCTGGGGGAATGTGGGGTATTCCAGGACCACAAGGGGCACCTCAGTGCTGGCTGGTTCCAAGTTGCACTTTTGGGCCATGCAGGATAAATTTCCCAGGAACAGCTGGCCCACCCAAAATGAAATCTTGAAGCTTCTGCAGCCTCATATCTTTCTCTTCTTTTTTTTTTTTTTTTTTTACATCTTTCTTTTTATTTATTTATTTATTTTTTATCTTTCTCTTCTTGAATCTGTGTCCTCTCTCTCAAAAGACTTGTGGCTCTGGTCTTGGCATCATAAAGGCAAGTCTCTGGCAAAGTACGGGAAACATCCTGACCTTCCCGGGTCACTTAAAAGTAAGATCACAGGACACCTACCATGCTATTGGTAGGAGATGAAATTATTCCCTTTTTTATGAAAGAAAACATGACCATGTAGAAAAACAAACTCTAAGTATGTCATCCTCCTTCTTGGAATTAGTTCTTTAAAAAATAACTGAACAAAAATGGATGTGCAAGGACACTCGCTCCAACATTATTGATAATTGCCAAAAATATGAAGAATTTAAATATATGACTAAAATCAAGATTTTGGCTCAATAAACCATAGGATATATGCTCACTGAAAGATTGTACAACTAATACAAATGGTGATAATGTTGGTAAAAATTAATAAAATACTATTTATTACATATGCACTATTGCACGGGTTTCACTTAATTGCCTTTTGCCCACATTTATCACGTCATCTCTTTGCTTTTCTTTTGAAAACGACATTAACAGAATAGGTAGAGAAACATTAGTGTGTATTATTTCTCTGCCTGTTTTTATGGGTGTTCGCTCAACTGTATTGCTAGTTGCAAGCTGTATTAAAGTAAAAATGTATTTGTACACTGTATGGAACCAAAAATCAGGAATAAAATTTTTTCTTATATTAAAAATGATGTTTTATGTACACATAGAAATGTCTCTAATAACAATGCTAAATTGTAAGAAATGCTCCATAAAAACATAACAAGTAATACTATTTTTGTAAAACCGTATGTGGCTATATATTACATCTGGAGGAAAAAATCATTTAAGGAATATACATCAGAAGCTTAATAGTGATCATTTTTACATGATGACTATATGGACAATTTCTGTTTTTGTTTTTTTGCTCATTTTATGTATTTTCAATGAGTCTTCCGCAATAAGCATACACAGCAGTCTGAAAAAAAAGTCATAAATTAAATAATCACTGGTCATATGATTTTAGGGGTCAGGAGTGGACCAGGATAAATATCTTGGGGCAGACTCTTCCTACTGTTCCTGAAATCTATTTCTACATAATAAATAAACCTAGAAAGATAATTGTAAAAACAACAATAAATCTTTAAAATATCTCGACACGCATGTGCAAGTGGGCCAGTGTACTAATATAAGAAAGCATGTCTTCAGTACACAGCATACACACTCACTGGTCCCTTCTCTTCTGTCCCCCACTCCAGCAACAAAGATATTTTTCTCCATTGTGTCTCCCAGCAGTCAAACACAAGAACTGCTAATGAATATTAATTGACCTAACATCTTGTAGTGATGCAACTGTGCACATCTCCCTGTCTCACTTGGTTGCTAGGGAACCATCTGAGACAGCCGTGGTGCCCTGAGACCCAGACCTTTTAAATATAAGGCCAGGTTAAACCACACATCAGAAATGCTCTGCCTGATTAATTGCATATTCAAGCAATGAGGCGTATATCATCCTGTGAAATAAACAAGAAACAAATAAATAGCAACAGACAACTTGGCAGTCAGGCAAGCAAGCCAGTGAAGGCAAGAGCAGATTCTCAGTCACAGGTGTCTCCTGAAACCGTTCTTTCCCAGGGCCCTGCTGGTACCACTCTGCCTTCCTCATGGTCCTTGAAGGTCTATGGTAGAGCCCTGAGGTTGGTCCTAGATAGAGACAGCACCTGGAAATGAGGAGAATTAATGCAATTCTCTGAAATCACAGACGTCATCACCTAGCATCCCAGTGTTCGTATTAGATGCAAACAGGCTGAGGAGCACACCTGGTCTACCTGCAATTTCCCTCTTCCGCCCGACTTGGGCTCCTCTTTCCTCTAGCAGTGAATTCAACTAGCAGTGATCACATCATCAACAGTGCTTGTCCCTTGGCACTGCACCAAGAATTAACTTCATTTCCCAGGATCCAAGCAGACAGCGTCCTGGAGACTCATTCACCCCACCTCCCTCTTCACATTCTTCCTCTAGTTTCACCCTTTAAGTCTCCAGTCTGATTTTTCCTGACCATTTTTCCTTTCCTCTTCACTAAATGCCCTGCCTACAAAATAAAGAAGCCCCTGTCCTTGCGTCCCATGTCACATCAAAGGCGTCTCTCTATTCTGTTTGCAGAAGGGCAGTATTGGGCTCTGGCGGCACCTACAGACTTGGCTGGGAGCTGGAAAGAGGAATTCTTATTCCTGAAAGTGAAACAGGGGGTGCTCTGCTCAGGATTCCATCTTGTTTCCCCTCAAATCAAATCCAACCATGAGGATTCATTTCTTTCCAAAGACTGTCCTATCCGTATAAAAAGTCATGGCCTTCCTTGTTTCCATCCCTCCATCTATTCAACAATTTTTTATTAATTAAGTTTATGGGAACATTTTAGGTATATATAATGATCACATTCATCATAGGGAATTTGTACTTATATGTGATATAACTTGATTGTCTTTTTTCTTTCAATAAACATTGAACACTTACCCTTCACCCGGAATTTTTGCTGGGGCTCATGTGTTTCAGTGGTGATTCCAAATAGACACAGCCACCAGTGCAATGGAGCTTAAAATACTGTGAGGAATCCAAAGTACAAATAATCTTGCAAATAAATAAAAAGCCATAACTGTGACACAATAAGGGGAGAGATATGAAGTCATCCGAGGAGGGGAACATTTGCCTAAGGTGAGTGTATTAGTTACTTTTTACTCGTTGCTGAGACAAATACCCGACACTCAAGACGAAGGAAGGAAAGGTTTATTTGGCTCACAGTTTGTGGAGGTTTCAGTCCATATTCGGCTGGCCCAAGGCTGAATGGAACAGAGCAGAGAGCATCCAGTTCATGGCGGTAGAACAGCAACAAACTGGTGGCAGAAGTAGCCAACCGAACAGGGCAGCAGAGAGCAACAGCAACAGCTCGAGCTCCAGTCTGTCTCTCTGTCTCTCTGCCTCTCTTTATATTACATTCAGGCTCTCCGCCTTAGCTCCCACCCTAGGCTACACCCATAATCCCAGAAGTACTTCCACCCATAATCCCATCAGTACTAAAACCTATAATCCCAGGGATCATGGATCAAGTCTCAAACTCTAGAGGTCCCCGCCCAATGACTCCATGAGGCTTTGGGGGGACAACTAGACATAAACCATAACAGTGAGGGATCAATAAGGCACTCCTACTTTTGAAGAAGTACCAACCCTTGCATTCTCTGACTTCATGTCACCAAATGATGAACTCTTTTCCTGGATGAAAAGAAGCTTGAGCCCAGAAAAGAAAGGGTCCAGGCCCTTCAGAATGAGGGGAAAATGCATTCACTTTGTCTTCTTTCTCTCCTTTCCCTCCACTGAACTGTAAAATGTGAAATTCTCACCAAAGATTCAAAAGGCAATTCCACATTGCAAGGCACAGAGACGGTGGTTCACAGAGATGGCTCCCGATGACTGCAGGCTTCTGATTGGTTGGCACCACAGATGATGGCAGAGCTGATGAGTATAAGTATATGAGATTAGACAAGAAGTCAAACGGCTCTGCTCAGGAAAGGAAGAGAAACATCTGGAGGTAAGGAAGAAGTTCTGGGAGTGAGGGCTGGAGAGATAGCGGCCTGAAGCGCCTGCTTTGCCAAATGCAGGGATCAGTGTTCATCCCCATTCCCTGCCCTACATGCCATGCTGGCCGCGCCCCCAGGGCATGGGGGTCATTGACCTAGTCTGGGCAAGGTGGTGCCACACTTGTACTCCCAGTGCCGGGGGCACTGAAAACAGGAGGATCATTATGAGCCCGATCTGCATAGTGAGACCCTGTACCAAATACCTAAGTGAAAAAGCAAGCGAGCGAGCGAGAGAGAGAGAGAGAGAAGGAAAGAAAGAAAGGAAAGAAAGAGAAGAAAAGAGAAAAGAAAGAACAGCTGAGAGAAAGAAGAGAAAGAAACTGAGAAGGCAAAATAGAGAAGAACCTACCAGGGAGAGAGACATGGAGGCCATCAAGGGAAACATGGGTGCAGAGCAGCTGTTGCCTTCCCAACTGTGCGCTGTACGACCTCAGGTCCAACCCATGCTTCCCAACTACCTAACAGAGTGACTTTGTGAGAAAGAGCTGAGTCTGTTCAAGGTTGGCTTGGAAAACCAGAAACTGCCCTCAGCCACAGCGTGCAGACCTCAGACCTGCAAGGCACTGGAAGAGGCTGTCCGGCTATTGGAGGCCACCCAGCTCCGAGCAGCACTTCTCTCCTTTGTTTCTGTGGATAAACACCTGACTTCCACTTCAACAGGAATAGGAGTGAATCTAGCTGAACTGCCTGCTTCCTTTGGCAGTAATTCTAATGCAGAGAAAGCTGTTCCCTCTATTTTAAGAAAATCTGCCTGCAGCATCCACTCCTGGGCATGGATGTCACATAAACCAGATTGGCTCCTCACCGAAAGGGAGTCCATTGAATACAACAGGACACAATTTTCTCCTTTATTTCACTGTCCTAATTCATTCACCTGTTCGTTCCATCTTCCAGTGCCACTGGGAGTCTACTGTCTGACATACAGTGATTAGGAATCTGCAAGACAACTGTGAAGAAAGTCAGTTTTCCTCAGCAGCACAGATCTTGTAGTAGAAAGAAGCTGGACAATTTCAGTACACAGAGGTAAGGAGCCCAGAGAAACACCCACCCTTTATCCAAAGAGCAAGAGTGCTTACTGATACACTAAGACGAAGTTAACTATATATTTTTTATCTTATTGTTTACAGTTTTTATATTTTTATGAAGATATTTGTAACATACAAGGCTAGAGATGGAATCTAGTAGTCCAAAGGGAGTCGGCGCAGAGGAGTAGGCGATCTGGTGGGCTGGAATAAGGGATACCACATGGATGGACTGATTCTGCCTTCTAGATCCAACTCCTCTCATGGTTTGTGACAGGCAGTTCCATGGCCTAGAGGATGTCCTTGCAGCTCCTGGGCTCCACAGAGCCCCTGAGTCTGAGAGCAGAAATGCCTCTATTGGCTCCAGGCAACACAATGTGGCAACTGGGGTATCTAGGCTGAGAGTGATTTGAGCCTTGGGTTGGATCCCTCTCAGTTTACCTCAGGAATTTGGGCCACAGATTTTTGGCTGGCTAGAATAGGAGTCAGCAAAACAGCAATGCCTGGAAAATAAACTCACTTAGACACCACAAATTTACTAAACTTCACAGAGGGTTCATGGTCTGAGCCATGGCAGCCTTGGGAGACCTCGTGTTTCCATGGGGGGGGGACACCTGGATGATGCTAGCAGCAGTGACGCCAAGCACAGACCAAGCTGGCCACAGTGCAGAGGACACCAGAGCCAGCTGGCCATAGCCATGCTGCCTGCTGGCCTCTGAAGGTCTAGAATCTAGGACACCAAAATGCTCTGCCCTTTCTGCTAATTCAGTAATTTGTCTCAGCATCAGAAATCAACTACTGATAAGGGCTGACCAAATAGCTCAGCAGATTCAAGCACCTGCAAGCAGGTGCAGTGCTCAGGGGTTCAATTCCTGGGCCTGCCATGCCGGCCCTGCCCCTGGGATGCACTGAGACAGCAGTTAAGACTGGGAGCAGTGGTGCATGCCTGTAATCCCAGCTCTTGGAGGCTGGAAATAGGCAGATCACTGCAAGTCCAGTCTAGCAATGAGACCCTGAACACCCTGTAGATCCCTCCCAAAACAAAAACAAAAAAACCCCCAACCTCTGAGTTCTAAAATTCTGAGACCGAAAGGGGTTTCTCGAGAGCAGCTGTCCATTCCCCGCCTCCTACCAACCCATCTTAAACAGGGAATTATCTTGCCTCCATTTCCACAAAACAAACATAAGAGTGTAAAATGATGCAGCCACTTTGAAAAACAGCTTGGCAGGTCCTCCAAATATTAAACATATAGCTCAACCTATCAATATCACTCCTAGATTCCTACCCAAGAAAAACTTAAATGCATGGCCACACAAAAAATTAACGTGAATGTTTGTCGCAGCATTACCATAATAGACACAAATGGAAACAATTCACGTATCTGTAATGATGAATAAACAAAATATGGTATCTCTATCCAAACAAAGTAATAGTATTCATCAGTGAAATGAAGTACTTATCCATAGTATAACACAAGTAAGCCTTGAAAATATTATGCTAAGCAAAAAACGAGTTACAAAACATCACATATGGTATAAACTGATTTATGAGACATGTCCAGAACAGTAGATCGGTGTTGCTGTTGCCTATGCTTCCAAGACAGGCGTATGGAGTCAGGAGGGCACACAAGAGCTGATGGTACAGATTTTCCTTTGAGGATAATAAAAATATTCTAAAACAGACTTGTAATGGTCATACAACTTTCTAAACTAAAAGTGATTAAATTATGCACTTTAAACAGGCAGATTTTATGATACCTAATTATATAAACAGAAGGAGGACAGAAAATAGAAGTGAGAGCGGGAGGAAAGAGAGTAGCAGAGAATGGGGGGAGGTGGCATCTCTTAGAGGCACAAAGCACAACGTCAAGGTGGCAAGAGCAATGTTCTGATCCCTACATGGTGCACAGACACATAAGGGGAGGAGAAGGAGGGAAAAGGAGAAACCGAGAGAGCGTTCTGTCGCTTGCCAATAAGGTGCATTGCCCTATATCCCCACAGGTTCTTGGTCATGCGTCCCTTCCACCGTGACTCTGGATATGGCCAGGTAACGGAGTCTGCCAATGGAACACAGGGAGCATGATGCAGCCAGAGGCTGGATTAACGCTTCACTCTGGGCTCATCCTCTTGGGATTCTCTTACTTGGATCTCTGAGCCACTATGAGGAAAAGTCAGCAACCTACCAAAGAGACCACATGAAAGAGAAAGAGGCAGAGCCCCAGCCTGACCCCAACCATTCCAGCCATCCAGCTAAGGCAGGAGCTATAGACTGCCATGCTTACCTTGGGCTTGTCAGCTCTTGACAATTACTTAAGGACGTAAAGGATCCCCCAGCTGGGTCCAGGGCTGATTCCAGAATCTTGAAAAACAAAACATCACTGTTTAAGCCAATAGGATTTGTTGTGGTTTCTTTGGGGATAAATACTGAAATATCCTAAGAGACCTGACAACCTCCACACATTACTCAACTGCTTTGACAGTGGACTTCAATCTCATGCTCTTGAATTCAAAGATGGATTTAAGGAGAAACACAACTGTGTGTACAGCATGCCATTTGTCACTGTTGGTTAGTACCATTGAACATAATATTTATCTGATTGGCATAAGAGTTACTTCACATCACTGAGAATTGGCCGTAACAGAGATTCTGTGTGCTTGGCAATAAGAAGATTGATTATGGTTATTACACTAATGGCTGGAAAAATGAATTTCATCAGAAAAGTTGTTTTGAAGCTGCAGTGGCAGACCTGGTATGTCTACTGAAGGAACGTCATGCTGCTGCATACTGAATCCAGATCCTGCAGCACTGGGACAAAGAAGCTAGAGCCGGCATGACACTGCTGAGCCAACAGCTGAAGGGGTTCCCAGGGACAGATGCACTTGCTGTCCCCAGAGTCTTGTCTCTTGTCCCATGGAATGGGCCATCTTGCCATGTAAAGTGTTTTGGAAGCAATGTTGTGCACGTCCACGAAGGGGGCTTCGTCCTCCGTAACAACATGGGTGGAAACCTTTCAGAAGTTCTCAACGTTTCTCGTGGCTCTGACCCACAAGCTGCCTGATGCATGATCGCATATATCTGCCTCAAAAATATTCGTTATCTTCATGTTTTTTTAAGGTGATGAAACATTTTGACAGTCAAGACTATGCCAAATAAAAAGTTTCAGTCAAAGTGTATTTGAAGGGTTGAGATTTACATATATATTTTAAAAGGATAAACCTGAAAATTTGGGGACAGAAAAGTCTTTTATTTGGTAAGCAGTTCTTAGCACCCAGTTCAATTCATTGCTTCTTTTCCCCACATTATCTTATCACTATTGCATATCTGCACCTAAAGCCCCAGGCCTTGGTAGAAGAGAGGTCATCTTCCTATTAATAGAAGGTTTCTTGCAAACACCCATCAGCAGTCAGAAGAGGACTATGAGCAGTCCCTAGTCTCTGTCGGCACCCAGCTTCCTCACTGCCTCATTAGATTCACCAAGACCTCAACAGACCTTTCCCACCTAAGGAGGAAAATGAGATTTGCCGGGTGGTTTTCAGTGAGGGGCTGAGAGCTCCTGGTAACACAACGTTAATGAAATTCACCTTCTGCGCCCTTTAATTGCTTCTAGTAGCACTTCACTTACAATCAATGTTCTCTGTCCCCTCTGCAATTTTCTTGTTTTGAGAAATAATAGTGTGATACGCGCTTCAATTAGAAGACAGGGGCTGGCCACCCTCCTTATCACCCACTGGATTTTCAGTGCCCCACCTGAATATACTCCCCAACCAGTCATAAACAAATGGGAAGGACATAAAAGCTGAGAGGATGTCCCTGTAATTGAGCTACAAAAGAAGAGGAAATAGAAGAAGACCTTCTATTAATAATGACACAGTAATTGGAGGTCACCCAAAGAGAGCTCTGGTACACTTGACACACACATTAGCTTTGCATGAAAACCATTATAGAGCTTTCCAAAGAACTCATGTGAGCAATGGCAAGGTGTTTATCAGATTTGCCCAGCACCAGCGAGAGCATTCTTCCACCCTGGAGGGAATTGGACCAGCCTAAAATACCCCACTGCAAGGGAAAACCATCCTGATTGAGGCCAAGGGGTAATTAATGCGAAGTTCAATTGCATACCAAAATAGAGTCCACATATTCTAGAGCCATTTTGTAGGCTTTTTTCCTGTTGGACAGGTAGTGTATCTTATACAACATGTGTGCAAGTAGTTACCACTTAAAAATGTGGGGTATTATGTACTTGCCAAAGGCTGCACTGACAGACCCTGGGGAAGGTGAAAGGCAGGCGGCAGAGCGCAGGGAACATTTAATCTAACATCTGAGTTTCATCAGGATAACTCGGAAAACAAAGCTACAGCTTTATTATTTTTTTATGATATGGCATTTATTTATTAGCTGGACTGGAGGAAATTCATTATGGCTTAGTAAGTCAGCATCAAATTCTAACAGAGATCATTTTGATACCCATTTTGTGGATGCTCATTATGGCATCCAGACTACTCTTGGGTATATTAAAGTTGTTCACTGCCATAAATTACAGTGATGTAAAAACAGATTTCTCTGCAAAGGAAATTCCATTGACATGAGTCATATAACAACTCCAAAATATTTCCACAGAGATAGTGTGAAATGGTTCTATTAATACCTCCTCTGGCTCCAGTTTTAAGGCTGCTTTTAGCCTCTAGGGTAAGAGGATGCCCTTTAAATTCAGGGCATGACTACATGTGTGATTTTTCACACCTCAGATTTACTTCCTCTGCTTCTTGGGTTATCCTGCTGGCTACCTCTGGTTTCTCCTCTCACAGGCTATGAAGGTCAGCTTTCGCTGACTGTAACAAAATTTCTCGACATAATCAATTTTAAAAAGGACACATTTATTTTGCCTCGCAGTTTTGGAGGTCTCAGTAGATGTTGGGTTGGCCTTGCTGTCTCTGGTCCTGTGGTGAGGGAGCATGTTGATGACAGCAGCTTGGAGTAGAAGAAGTCAGTCACCTCATGGCTATGATATCACAGACAGACAGACAGACAGACAGACAGACAAAGATAAAGATCCAGTGCCCACAATCCCCTTCAAGTGCACATGCCCAACAACGGAAGACCTCCCTCTAGGCCATTCCTCTTAAAGGTTTCACTGCCTTGTAGCAGTGCCACAGCTAGAGACCAAGCCTTTAACACAATGAGCCTTTGGGGGATCATCCTAGATTCTTACTATAGCCATGTCCACCAAAACTTCTTCATTAGGAAGCTATTATCATTGATGCCTTCTAAACTTCTCTAAGAAAAGCTGAAATTAAACCTAGTCACATGTAAGACTGAAAGGAGCTTAAGGTTGAGAGATCGGTCTGTCATTCTTTTACCCTCAGGGCTTAGCAAGTGAACACATTTTCTACAATGAGCCAATAAGGAAGTGGAGAACTAACAGCTTTATTTCTCTGGCATTAAGCCAATAAGTAAGGAGCTAACTCACATATAGTTCTGAGTTAACAGTGCCTCTCCCAAAATTCATGTCTGGTTGGAACCTGGGATTGTGATCCTATTTGTAAATAGGGTCTTTGCTAATATAATCAAGTTAAGCTGAGGCCATCTCGAGGAAAGTGGGCCTTAAACTTATGATTGGTGGCCTAACAGGAGGGAAATTTGGACATAGCAACAGACACACACAGGAAGAGGTGATATGAAAAACAGAGGTAGACACTGGAGTGACAAAGATAGAGTGTCAAGCAGGCCCAAGTAACCAGGAGAAGCTAGAAATGTAAGCAAAAAATTCTCCCATGGAATCTTAGTGGGAGCATGGCTCTGCCAATGCCTCGATTTAAACTTCTAGTCTCCAGACTTGTGAGGGAACAAATTTCTGTTGCGTTAGGCCATAATTTGCAGTGCTTTATTACAGCAGTCTAGGAAACTAATACCAGTATTGTCTAGGTGGAAGCTATAGGTAGTATCAGCAAGAACTCAGTGAGAAAGTAAATAGGTCCAGACCACTTTCCACAACACCTGTGTGTGAAAAAAGGGCTACTGTTACGGTTTATGCCTAGTTGTTCCCTCAAAGCCTCATGCAGTCGTGGGCAAGGACTTCTAGAGTTTGAGACTTGAATGATGATCTACTGGGATTACGTGTTTCACTACTGTTGGGATTATGATCTGAGTAGTGCTGAGACTACGGGTGTGGCCTGAGGCAGATAGGCTAAGGCAGAGAGTCTGAGGTAACTTAAAGAGAGACAGAGAGACAGGCTAGCACTGTTGCTCTCTGCTCCCCTGTTTGGTCAGTTGCCTCTGTCACAATTGTTGCTGTTCCACCGCCATGAATTGGATGCTCTCTGCCCTGTTCCACTCAGCCTTGGGCCAGCAGACTATGGACTAAAACTTCTACAAACTGTGAGCTAAATAAACCTTTCCTTCTTTCATTTTGAGCGTTGGGTATTTGTCCCAGCAACGAGTAAAAAGTGACTAAGACAGCTACTTTGACACCATCTGCTGTCCTCTTTCCTTATAATCACCTGAAAGAAGGAAAAAGATGCAAGTCACCAGTGACAACTCATAACCATTCCTGCTTCGCAGGACCTCAATCTCCCAGGCCCACATGTGGACCTCCTCACCTCCCAGCCCTTCCCATCTCTGGTGCCACCTTTCCCACCAGAGTCTTAAATCCCAGTGTCCCTCCACTGTCCTCAGCTCCCTGTCTTTACTACCATATCGCTCCACTGATCACAGAAACACAGCCATTTCTCAACCAACCAACAGAGAATCATGTCCAGGGGAATCCCAGTAAGGACTGGCACTCCAGTTTTGTCCTCTTTGAAGTCTCCCCTTGAATGTCTCTTTGCCCTTCTGGGCTCATGAGTTATATTCCACAGATCTTTCTGTAATGGTGAGAATAGTCTACATTGGTGCTGTCCAGTAGCCACTAGCCGCTGGTGTGACTGAAAAACTGAGGCCATCGTTGTTTTTAATTTTAATTAACTTAAATTTTACTAATTACATGTGGCTTGTGGCTCAAGTAGATAGCACAAGTCTAGAAGTAATTTTTTTTTTTTAAATCAGATACAAAATACCACGTTCAATATAGCTCCTAAAGTTTCTGGCGGGAAGGATGGTACAAGAATGGAGAAATAAAGATGAGTTAGAATACAAAAATCTGAGCTCTGATGGAGCTGTCTCTCCTAATGGGAGGAAAGGAACTGCTCAAGCACCAGAGCTCACTTATTTATGCACAGGGCTGGTCAGTGTCACGTGATACCCCTTTGCCTAGCAACCTGCTTGAATGGCATATCCAGGCCCCTCTCATTCTCAGAGCTGGAGCAACTTGTTCAGAAGGCTCATCTTGGACACCCTGTGTTCTCTGGGATACCTTGCTGCACCCCTGCACGTGGGATGGATTTCCAGCTTCAGCAGAACAATAAAGAGTCTTACAGACATCACACACACACATACACACACACACACGCCCTTATTTCCGAAGGATGACCATTAATTCTCAGAGCATAAGGAGGAAAAGAAACATTATCTAACTGTTATTTAATTTGCAAGGCGTCTCAGTGCTTCATACTCCACTTTGGAGATCAGTGCTAGCTTAATTCCTCTCCTCCCAGTTGCCCAGCTCCTGTTCCAATTGTACCCCTTTGGGCCACTGAGAATGAAAAACTGGGCCCATTACTGAAACTCCCACCTCTTAATGCCTGTTCCTCTATCTACATAAAGACCTTGGCGATGCTTTGAAATCACATTTACAGGGGTTTGATTAAATAAGTGCTTAGACAAGGTGCCATTCTTCCCCCAGGTTGAGGAGAGAGAGAGAACAGGAGGAGAGGAGGCCATTCTTCCAGTCACTGTTATTGCACGCACAATCCCTTCCGCTATAGTTCTAGCCTCTCTCTTTCTGACAGCTTTTCCCCTTCATGGCATAAAGTACTAGATGTGAATTTCACCCCTATTTTCTCCAGTGTGTCCAACTTGTATTTCTTAATAATTTTTGGCCTTGCCTAAGTTCTATGACTGTTTCCATGGGTCTAAATCACACCTATCCTTACAGATTAAAAAGAATAAAATACATGACATGGTTGGAGCAATATGCTATTTGTCTCCTTTTCTAAGGAGTTCTGAAAAATAAGGCTGAAGGGCCAGTGAGGTAGCTCAGCAGACCAAGCACCTGCCTAGACAAATACAGGGATGGGGTCTGATCTCCAGCACCACACACCACACGGACCCTGAACCTGGGCATGCTGAGCGAGCCTGGGCATGGTGATGCCCACCTATAACTCCAGAGCTGGAGAGGCTGAAAACAGGGCTCTCACTGTGAGTCAGAGCTGTGCAGGGAGACCCAAACAGGAAGGTTGAAACTTCCCAGAAATAGGCACTGAGAATTTGGGAACTGCCAACAGCAGAAGCAGGAAGCAGAAGATCCACACTGCTCACCAGGGAGTGCTTGACCCCTGGGTGTTTGCAACACCTCAAATAAGGAAGGTGTCATGTGCTTACCCAGACAGAGCCAGTGAGAACCTACGCATAGAGGAAGCATGGCCAGGAGGAGGTGGGTCTGGGGCTTGCTCCCCACAGGCGTGCCAAGGTTATCAGGTGTGGTTGTAGCATCGCTCATTCCTGATCCAGCACAGTCAGATCTGAAGACCCTTAGCTTCTGTCTTCACCTTCGGAGGCCTAAAGAGCACAGAGCTTATTTCTCTGACTTAAAATGAATCATAGCTGCCCGAGTTAGCTGAGGGGAAATTTTCAGATTTTTTCTCATCTCAGAGTGGCTGTAGAGCCCTGTTGGATCAATAATAAAATAGCTGTCTCACCACTCTAGCTGAGCACAAAATGGAGTTTGATTTACAGAGAGATGTCAGTGCGAAAGATGATTCCCACGGGCATTCTGCTTTGTAGAGATTCAGGACTGAGTTCCTGGTTTGAGGACACCTCAACTAATCCCCGGATGGGGGCACGAATCTCTGGAACAATAGAAACTCCTCAGCTATCCAGATACTCTTCCTTGCATGTAATTTGATGGCTTGCAGAGGCTACAACAATCTTTTTACCTTCTGCCCATGCTTGGAGCCAGAGGTGGAATCTGAGCCACACAGACCACAGCTGTGTTTGGTGGCCTTGTTCCACACCATCTCTCATTGCCACCATCACCTTCGCCCCCTCTCTGCCATGAACCCATGCTAATATTAGAGTCACTAAAAATTAAGCCTTTTGCTTTCAATGTACACAAAAATAAAATGAAGAAAATTTCAGACTATCCCTGCTCCTTTCTAGAATTTTTATAAATTCATTTAATAAACATTTATTGAATTTACTAGGTGCCAGAGTCTGTATTAGACCTGGAGATACAAAGAAGCCCATGGTCTAATAGAGCTTCTGCTATCTGCAAACATGAAAATATTCTTTGTGAGATTGTTAAAATACATGTTGTCATGGTTATGCCTAGATGTCCCCCCAAAGACTCATGTGGTCATAGATGGGGCTTTTCAAAGCTGGCTGGATCTAGGGTGTGTGATTCAACGATTAAGTGTGTGATGTTGGGATTAAGGATGTGTAGTTACTAAATTCGGCTACCCACGAATTGGTTTGGCATAGTTCTGGGTGTGGAAAATGGGAAGACCCACCTTAGGCACCAAAGGGCAGGCGGCCTGGAGGGGTTGAAGGAGGCAGAGTGCACCGCTGCTTCCCTACTCTGCCTCTCCAAGGCTCCCATGAACTGCTTCTCCTCTGTGAGGCGCCTCTGCCATGCCAGCCGCCTTAGAGTCAGCTGACTATGGATTGAAACCTCTACCGACTGTGAACTACAATGAAGCACTCCTTCTTTACCTGTGGGTCCTGAGGATTTTGTCTCAGTAAGAAAAGTAACAGATGCCAAGACAGATGCTAAGCCTTGCGGTGGGAAGAGGATGATCTTAGGGGCCTCAGAGATGTGGGTGTAAAAGTCAAGACGAAAAGGTGCGAGCCTCTCCAGGTTTCCTTTTACGTCCCTGGCAATTCCATTTTTAAAACTCTTTTCCTGTCCTTCCTTATTCGCCCCTCTCTTAAGCAGAGGGGAGATCCAGGCTTCAGCCTTCTATGCCCATCTATGCTTACTCCTCGGGGCCTCATGGCTTTAGGCATAATCTCTGTGGGTGATTCTTACGTGTTCCTTGAGCCCTGAGAAATTTCTCAAGCTCTGACCGCTCCCCCGAGCCCCAGACTCCCTATCCAAGCTCCTACTTGCCATATTCTTTTGGGGATTGCTATGCTTTGAATGTAGGTTCAAACTGCATGTCCAAAGTTTTTGTTAGTATTTTGTCCCCAGTGTAACGGTGTCGGGAAGTGAGGCCCTTAGGACATCAATGCCTTTCTCCCAACGATGACTTTGCCCCTCCAGCGTTCAGCCGGCTATCACAGGAACAGAGCCTTATAAAGCAAGTCCAGCCTTTGTGCTTCGTCTTCGTTTGCCTGCACTGCTTCTGTGCTTTTCCACCATGAGGTAAAGCAGCACAAGGCCCTTGCCAGATGCCAATGCCATTCTCCAACCTCCAGAACCACAAGCCAAAGTAAATCTCTGCTTTTTATCAACTATTTGACGGGGCCCGGCAGGATGGCTCAGTGGTCTAAAGCGCCTGCTTAGGAAAGCTTAGGCAGAGGCAGGGACCGCGGTTCGATCCCCGGCATCACATGCTGCACCAGCCCTGCCCTCAGGGCAGGCTGAGCCGGCCATAAAAATAAATAAATACAAATAAATAAATACAAATAAATAAATAAATAGAGTATTTTGCTATAGCGACAGAAAACAAACTACACAGATATCAACTTGAAATCTCACGCAGTGGCTTCCAAACTGAATTATGGTCCTTCCTGACTAAGCCCACACTTCCCATCCTCCCCATGCCAGTTCACAGGAACTATATCTTCACAGTTGAGGAGGCCAAGCTCAGAGGACTCACCCTGGGTTGCCGCCTTTTCCCCCATCCCGCATCAGCTTGTATCCTTGAATCAAACCTTCCATCTCCTCCCTCTACTCCAGCTTCCCCACAGGAGCCAGGGAAAGTAGATTCAGAAGAACAAGAATTGGATGTCTCACTTAAGTTTCCAGGCTTAAACCACATTTTCCCAGTAAAGTTGTGCAGTAAACAAACTAACTCGTATTATTTCCTTTTTTGTTGCTAAAACAAAGTACCAGAAGGTTGATACTTTTATAAAGAAAAGAAGGTTAGCTCACATTCTGGGAGGCTTGAAGCCCTTGGTTGCTTGTGATACAATACAGGAGTGGACAGGGAAACAGCCACATGTAGGAGGTCTTACCTCCCAAGTTTCTACCACTTCAGACATCATAATACTGAGGGCCAAATCCCCAGTGCATGAGCCTTTGAGAGACAAACCCCATTGGCACCACGGCAGCAATGCTTAGTAAGCATTACTTTGTTTTTTACTTGACCCTTCTTTCTGGTATATTCCTTTAGTAGCAAATGGCTTAAGCAAAAGGAAATAGATGGTAGGATTTGAGCTTGCAAATTCAGACAGACATGTGACTCATGATGCAACATGTCCTGGCAGGAAGATAATGCCCTAAAAAATCCATGCAGTCCTAAGGACTCACTTTGAGCAATGGGTCTGTTATAGGCTATGGATGCAGAAAGACCTCAGGGAGAAAACAGGAAGCAGAAGTTGTGAGTGAACCAAGCCACAGGTTAAGAGAAGCCAAGTAGATGGGGCTGAACATGAGCAGGGGAAGACTAAGAAACTGCTCAGAAATAAGCAGAGGCCAGTGCGACAACAGGAACACAGGTGCCTGAGCAGCTGCTACTTTCAGATGATGTCCCTGGCCTGCAGAACTGTTGATGACAAACCTCTGTGCTCAATACATCGCCATGACCTGGGAGACCCACAAAGGCTGAGCTCCGCTGCTCTCAGCAAATGACTACAGGCATCTTATTGGAGCATACGTGTTTCATTATCCTTCCTTATTCTTTGACCTTGTTCTACCTTACAGCTCCTCAGTTTTTCAGGAAAACAGCTGCCCAGAGGCCCATCTTCAAAAGCATCCAAATGGGATGGTAGAGTAGGAGTGGGCACATACTTTCAGGCTGGGAACTCTTGGTCCATGTTGGCAAGCACAAGGCAGAAGCTGGCAATGGCAAGCCCAGCTGTGCGTCTCACCTGGCGCAACAGCTGCACACCACCTTCCTCACCGGGGCCATGCCAGGCAGTGCCCTTTACAGGCAATTAATTAGGCACGCTCAGCTTGGGGCGATTTCCCCTCTGAGAGTTTGAAATCTTACTTGGAGGAGGAAATAAGAGACATTACCTAGGAAAGGTGAGATCACAGCATCACTCCCTACAGTCTCGTCTGTAGAATTAGAGAGCCACGGTGGTCACTATTAATTTTCTTGTTAATACCATAATTGCCACTGATTGAAGTATATTCTGTTTTGCCAACATGTTCCACACGGATAATCTGCTCTAAGCCATGCTTTAAAGTTCACTGTGCTATTATTGCCTCTTCTACTTAATTGTTTTCTTTGTTTAATGTCGATAAAATATTATCAACATATTTAGCTTTATTTCTAAATGAACTCTGAAATCTAGTAAGTGGTAAAATTCCCAAATACCTCTTTTTTTTTTTTTTTTTTTTTGAGACAGGGTCTCACTGTGCAGTTCAGGCTGGCTTTGAGCTCACTTTTGTAGCCCAGGCTGGTCTCGAACTCGCACCAATCCTCCTGCCTCAGCCTCCCAAGTGCTGGGATTACAGGCGTGAGCCATCATGCCCGGCTCCAAATACCTCTTATTATTCAGTTATTTCTTTAAAACTTACAGTCTTCTGCTTCTATTTCTATTACTTTCCTCCTAGCAATCACCTGGGTACAAAAAGGAAAAGAAAGAAAAATCTCAATAGAAGAAAAGAGAGTCCTTCTTGGCTTACAGTGTGGGTCCCCGAGAGACATCTGGGTCTGAGGGAGGCAGGAAGGGCCGGGTGGTGGATGTATGCTGGGCAGGGGACAGCAGCTGCCCAGCCACGTCAAGATGAGTCATTACAGGATTTTCGTTGGGTTTTCTATCTATTTTCAAATATTAATATAAAATTGCACAAACTAAAAACCAAAATGTATTTTTGTGATTATTTCTTGGGGGATTTTCATGCTTGGTGCCTACTTCCACTCTACAGCACTGCCACCACTACGTGGATGCCAGAGGCCCCCAAACAGAGCCATAGCAAAGAGCCCTTACCAGGGGGAATGGAGCAGGTCAGGAAGTCTGCAGTTTTGGGAAGTACACTGTGAAAGGGTTTTTTAAAAAATCTATACTTAAATCATTTTTAGTGGCTTCTTTGTAGAAACATTTTCTACCTCTCAAATCGTTTTGTAAAATATAGTGCGACGGGAATTCTAAATCAATCAACAACAGCCATGCTGCTAACAACCCAATTTTTTTATTTTATTTTATTTTATTTTTTGGCCAGCACAATAATCACAGTAATAAAAATAAAGGCTGTACCTGCTAGGAATTCTGTTCAACTGCCACAAACAGGGACAAGATTGCAGGGCTGCCTGCCCAAGAGGCTGCTCAGGTAAAAGAAATGTGGACGCTTGTGGCACGCCTCCCTTATCATCAAGATACAGAACCCTTTTGTTTTCCTACTGAACCTTCCCTACTGCACAGGTTCCATTTTCAAGATCACAAGATGTTTATGGGAGTTCCAGCCTTTTTGTCATGTTCCAGACAGGAAGAACAAGAGAGAGAGTAAAGGCAACAGAGGCAGAAGCCTGCTACAGCCAGCCTTGAGGAACTGTTTCAAATTTATTATTTTCATTTCTTTGACAACAAGTCACTTTGCATTTCATCAACCTTACATAGAAGCTAAAATTTCTAGCATATTTGTCCTATCCAGAAAGGTCTCTGTTAAGACTAATGTTTTTGCTGCCATCAACAGCCCAGTATCCATCCTTTGGGACACCTTTCCAATCGTTTCAAACTCATATACACAACAAACATACACATGCACACATGCGCACACGCACACACACACACACACACACACACACAGTTTATTTTGTATTATTTATCAGGATCATGTCCCTACTTCCCATAACAAAACTCAAAAGGAGAAGATCTTTTCACTCCCCGCCTTGTGGGAAGGTAACACATGAAAACAGGAAAGCCGGGCTGAACTATTCAAACGCCACTTGCAGTAGCTCTCACCTTAAAGAAATAACCCTGCAAAATTTTGGAAAGAGAAAACAAAGAGAATCACAAAGGCAACTGCAGCCAGCAGTGCTAGAGTCTCTTGGTGGCACAGCCCTGCAGCAAGTGTGGTAGCACCTGGCAAGATAGCTCTTGCCCAAAGGTAACTGTTGGTCTCCCTACTTCTTGGTCTTCCAGTCCTGACCAGTTCCCATCCTTCCTGAGTGTCTGATCCTACCACCATTTGTGAGCTTTGCCTCCCTTCGCTCTTTTTCTATGTCCCCAGTTTGCTTGAGATAGCCTGATTGGTTTTGGCTACAATCAGTAGAATGCACCCTGATGGTACAGTTTAGAAAATCTACGTTCTTTGGTTACCAGAAATAAAAGCCCAGGAAATTTCTCCCCTGGAAACTCACTCATCGAAATCATTGGCAGTGTACTCGGTTCTAACGAAACTGTCTCTTCCTGAAAGAGAGAGAGACAGAGAGAGAGAGAGAGAGAGAGAGAGAGAGAATTGAATTGAAAAACTAAGTAGAGGCCCACATAACTGACCACAACTCAGATGCAATACTCAATTTCAGACACAAGTCAGGGACGACAATGGCACTGTAGCTCATGAAGTTCACTCACTCCATGATTCTGATCACGACACAAACTGCGTCAAATGTCCCCCATAAGCTGCAATGTAAATAAGGTTCATCTGTTCTCAAGCATGTGTATCTTACCCACAAAAATATGAACCAAAATACAGTACAGTATAAAGACAAAGAACACTAACCTCACTTGAGGCAGCTTCCAGAATAGAAGACAAGAATCTGGGTAGGAAGGAGGTTGCTGACTAGAGGGAGAGTCCTCCTCCCTGAGGACAGCGAGATCTCCTTTGGGGCTTCTATCTTTGTCTCTTCACTGCAGGGTCAAACTTGATGAAAAATCTATCTGATGTCATTGGGTTTTTGTCCCTGTACTCCATAACCCTCTGGAAATGAGAAAACACATTATCATGCATCAGAGGCAACACTCTCATTACAGTCGGGTAGGGGTGGCGCTTCTCGAAGCAGTCCTGGTGCTCCTTTCATTTCTCCATCACGGATCTCGTCACATCACAGCTCACCTCCTCCTTGTCATCCTCCGTGGCCTTGCTCACATTCTCTTCCTTGCGTGCACGAAGGGTCTGGAGCGGCCCATGAGCGGTGCCTTACCCTTGTGACGGATGCTTGCAGGTGCACAGAGCGGAGGGCTCAGTCTGCCCTCAAGGGGCTTGTGGCGCCCAGCAGTGGCTCTTCCTCCTGCCTGCTGGGAGTTCTGCTCGGCGTCTTCTTCCAGAGGAGCCCTAGGTCACTGCAGCTGAGCACTCACTGAGCAACACATCCTGTGCCTCCAACGTATTCCCCCAATTCTTCCTTGTAGGTTTCCCAAGTGGCTTTGTCAGGACCAGAAGGCTCATCGTGCCTCGTCACACTGTGGCTGCCACATCTCCTGCAGGATTCATGAAACCACCCTGCAGGGGCTTTAGCTTCACTACTTGTTGAGCTTGCACAAGGCTCTTCTCGTGGTGCATCGCTGTGCATTTTCCTGTATCACCTGCCACTGTTTCTCACTCCTCCACACAGCAGAAGTTTTCCCACTTCTCCTAGCTCTTGGCTCCTCTGCTTGTAAGAGTGACATTGTTACTCCTCTTGCCACATCAGCCCCTTTGATGCCCTCTTGTTCTTCAAAATAATTGGTATTGTTGACGTTGCCACCTTGTAGCCCAAGGCCAGATCAGTCATACGAATACCAGGCTCAAGCTTTTCTCCAATTCCCTTCTTCAATTCAAGGACTTTTTCTTCAAAACTTTCTCCTTGTCTTTCTTGCTCTACACTTGCCATTGCTCCTGTCTTTGCTCTACACTTCTTACAACCTTCATTACTGCTCGGCACCTGCTGGTAGCTTGTCCTCCTGTTCTGCTCATTTGCTCTGTGCTCACTTTTTACTACCATGCTTGCTCCGTTCTTTCTTTGGGGCGATGTTAAATTGCATAGCACTGTATTTGCTGAAAGGCACACAAAGAGAGCTCCATGGCGAGCATGCACATGTCTGTCTGTCTGTGGCTGTGCTCTCTGCTTGAGGAAGCCACAACCATGTGACAGAGTGTGGAAGATGGCCATGGTTGTTTCATCACCTGATTTAGAGTTTGTGAACAGAAGCAAAATTGTGCCAAATGCTTCCATTCATGAACCAAATTATTGTGGAGCATAAAAGTTCCACCTCAGAATTCATGTGGACTCGTGTGTGTGTGTGTGTGATGCCAGGGATTGAACTCAGGACCTTGTGCTTGCCAGGCAAGCACTTATTCCACTGAGCTATCTCCCTGGCCCTTCATGTGGCTCTTCAGACACTTTCTATAATAATTCTTTCTCCTCTGTTATATTATCTGGCTTTCTTTAATTACTAGTAATTTCTTCCCTTCTATAACTTTTGCTTCCTATTCATGGTCTTCTTTTCCCCATGCTAGGTGTCAAACCCAGGGCTGTGGAGGACACCTGGGTGACTCTCCTTAAAAGAAGACTGCTTGTCTCCATTTTGGCTGTGCCTGACTCTATTTCCATGCACTGGTAGGTAGAGCTGGCTGGGACTTCTCTTTATCCTTCAGTTGGCTTTAAGCAGTGCATACTGGTCTAGCCAAGGTGCTGGGAGTGATCTTTGAAGATGGCACACACGTTTCCCTGACAACCCACATCTGCTGCTCTTTAATATGAGCTGAGTCAAGACAGGACAAAGAGCTAGGGATCCATGCTGTTGACTGGGATCGAGCCTGGAGATAAAGGCTATGCCCTTCTTGGGCTTGAAAGATTACAAATCAGAGCTGAAACACCAGACCTCAAAACATTAAATACTGTCTCAGTTGTGTAATGCCATTGCTCTCTGCAT
Organism: Myocastor coypus; assembly: GCA_004027025.1. Classification (NCBI taxonomy): domain Eukaryota; kingdom Metazoa; phylum Chordata; class Mammalia; order Rodentia; family Myocastoridae; genus Myocastor; species Myocastor coypus. The sequence goes on from PVJA010027861.1 coordinate 28,051, forward strand.
ATCCTTCTTTGTATATCGCAGAGGTAAACGCGGGCCTCCTACCTAGCCCAGCTCACAGTGCTCACCTACTTCCTGCCATCCTGTTATTAATCCTCAAATTCCTCCTTCATGACT
>PVJA010027862.1:0-28167 GCA_004027025.1 Myocastor coypus
ATATATATATATATATATATATTCAGCCTTACAACAAGGCTGTCAACCACATTTTAAAAATCTATTGTTCTCTGATTAGTCCACAAATTTAACTGCTTTCTGTCTTTTCCATAACTTTCGTTTTGCCCCACAGATGTCCTTCAGAGCTTTCTGGAGCAGCCTCACGTGTGGATCATTGAATTTCCTCTGCTTCTCTCTGGATGTGGTGAGTTATTGACTCATTAACATTGAGCTCACAGCACTACAGCTGAGGCCTGAATTAAGTTTATCTAACACATGTTTTCTTCATAGGGCTCATCACAGCTTTCTTGGGATCACCAGGGAGTCCTTCAACACTAGGCTTGGAGGTTATTTTCAATAGCAAAAGCACTAACAAGCCGGGCGTGGTGGCGCACGCCTGTAATCCCAGCACTTGGGAGGCTGAGGCAGGAGGATCGATGTGAGTTCGAGACCAGCCTGGGCTACAAAAGTGAGCTTAAGGCCAGCCTGAACTGCATAGTGAGACCCTGTCTCAAAAAGCAAAAAAAAAAAAAAGCACTAACAAAAAGTCTCCAAATGTGAAAAATATGCAGTAAATAGGCTATGAAAAGAGTACATGTTTACAGCATGAGAATTGGAACAAGGGGCAGAGGGTCACCTTGCTTGACCTAACAGAGGCTGTGCATGTGGAGTGACTAAAAAATTTTTACTACGCTATGCTGTTTTTATGAATGCTACATATACTTATTGAGACTTATAGATACTAGAGATGTAGAATAGGCAAATTTGGGCCGGTAAGATACCTCAGCTGACTAAGTGCCTGCTTAGGCGTGCACAGGGATGGGAGTTCAATCCCTGAGCCGCATCCAGCACCTGGGCACACTGAGCTGACCACTGGGACTGGGATGTGGTGGCACACACCTGTAATTCCAGCTCTGGGGAGGATGAATACCAGAGGATCATTATGAGTCCAAGATGAGTGGTGAGATCCTGCACCAAACACAGTTAAAACAGAAAAAGGGCAAATTTGCAGACAGAATCCTCAAATAGTGAGGCTTAATCAATAAAGCCTATCAACTAAAAATCCTAAAGCACAAACTACCTTAAAAATGCAAGATCAAGCTCAGATGATGGGCTTCTTGCAAAATTTTCTATAATGTTAACTGTTCCAAGGAAGGAACTTGTAAGTCCCTAGAACATTTTATGAGGCTCATGTTTCTAATATTTGAAAATAGAAAATGATAATAGAAGAAAATTATGAATCATTGTTACTCAAGGGAAAAGATGAAAATTTAAATAAAGTATTAGAAATCTGAATCCAAAAGCAAGTAGAAAAAAATTGCATGATCAAATTAGTTTCATCCAAGGAATGCATGAGCAAATTAATGGTATAAAACTGTGAAACTCACTGTAGTCACAAATAATCCAGAGAAAGGGCATATTATCAGCATTAATACATTAAAAAGACCTACAAAAAATCATGCTTAATGTGTGTAGATGTTCAAAATACCAATTTAAATATGTTCAAGGCAGCATGCACTTTGGTGAAATGTGAGAAGCAACATACTTACAATTAGGAGCAAGAAATCACAAAGTAAGCTCTGGCAAAGAAAGAAAGAAAGAAAGAAAGAAAGAAAGAAAGAAAGAAAGAAAGAAAGAAATATATATAACTAATTGTAAAGGAAGAAGAGAAAGTTACTAAGAAAATAATTGTAAAGGAAGAAAATTAATGTAGCTATCTATATAAAAACATTAGAATTAGCATGATGGATATTAGGATAAGATCAATATATGAAAATTAAATGCATTTTTACGTATCAACCATGAAAATACAATTTAAAGGTATCATTTGCAGCAGTAACAACAATAATGTAAGTTATAATAGAATAAATCCAAGAACAAATGCTTGTGACCTTTTTACATGAGGTTTTATTCTTTTTTTTGGTGCCAAGGACTGAACTCAGGGCTTTCAGCTCACTAGGTAAGCATTCTACCACTGAGCCAAATCCCTGGCCCCAATGCCTGTGACCTTTCTGAAGAAATTATTTTACTTTCTTGAAAAACATTGAATGGGGTGATATATCACATTCATGGATAGGAAAACAACATCATAAATATAAATTCTCTCTAAAATATCCTATAAATCAAAATCTGTATAGAGTTTACTTTGGCATTTGCTAATGTGATCCTACAACTTATATGGGAGAACAGTTATTTTTACAGGATAAGAATGGGCCCCAAATAGTCAAAACAGTTTTGAGAAAGAATAAGGGGTAGTAAGTTATTCTAGAGGCAATGTGATGTGGTGTAGGGCGCAACAAACACCCTGAAGGAGCACACCCTCAGGCATAGCTTCCCACAGGTGGGACGGAGGTGACATCGTTATCAACAGAGGAGAAAAACACTGCTCAGTAAGGGCAATTACTGTTTACATGGGAACAAACGAAAATTGAATTTCTACTTGTTAATATAGGCAAATGCTATTCCAGGGGCATTTAAAATAATATGGAAAGAGCACAACATTAAATATTTTATAAGATAACACAGAGAAATATTTCCTGACTTTAGGAGGAAAAAAATTTCTTAAGCAAAACACAACAAGCCACAAAATCTAATGGGTAATATTGGAAGATTCAACTATTTATAATTTTAAAACTTATGGTTGTCAAAAGAATATACAAAAGTAAAAATAACTTCTTGTAAACCAAAACCAAAAGGAGAATCTCATAGAAAGACAAGTAAAAGTTATATGGAAGTGGTTCACAAAGGAGGAAAACATGTAGATAATAGATCAGTGAGAAAAGCCTCAACCTTATTAATAGTCAAGTCATTTAATTATTTTTTCCTGCCTATAACAAGAATTTAGTGGTTTTTTAAAAAAACACTGCTTTACTTTTTTTTGCTATTCCAAGGGTTAGAAATTGGAGCAGGGCTGTGAGGACAGCTCTCTGCTCTACACCATGTTTGCTGGCTTTGGAAGTCCAACACGGTTACTGAGATTGAACATTTGGGTTAGGAAACTGGCTACTGGTGCCAGCTGCAGTAACTCCATGGGGTTTACCACAGCTTGGCTCTCTGCTCTCTTTCTGTGGATTCCTCACTTCTCCTTGGGGCCGCTCCCTGCCCCTCTAGGTAGCTTTTCACTGTGGTTGTGGTCTCCACATGGCCTTTCAGCACCGTTTGTGCATGGGCTCTGTGACAGCTTGGCACTCCCAAGAGCACAGAAATAGAAGCCAATAGGCTTGCTTTCCTTCCTTCCTTCCTTCCTTCCTTCCTTCCTTCCTTCCTTCCTTCCTTGTACGGCATTCAAACTCAGCACTTTATGATTAGCCAGGCAGGCCCTTGTGCCGCTGAGCTATATACCCAGCCCTCCAACAGGCTTTCTTGAAGCTTAGACCCAGCTCTGGCCCTGCATCCAGTGTATTCATATTGCTCACTGGGACAGTCAAATTCAGGAAGGTGGATTTGTATAAGGGCAGAAGTGCTGGGATATAAGCTTCATTGAAAGTCACCACATTAAAGCTAGCACATGCAGAAGTGCCAAATTATGTACTCAGATGAAAATTCTCACATAACAGTTTGGCCAAAATTGAAAATAATATCAGAAATTATGGAAGATGTAGATGTACTGCAAAGCTTATGCACCATTCCTTCTGTATGAATTGATTCAGTCACTGACAAGAGAGTCTATGTTGAAGATATGTGCACCTTATGACCCATCCAAAAAAAAAAAAAAAAAAAAAAAAAAAAAAAAAAAAAAAAAAAAAAAAAAAAAAAAAAAAAAAAAAAAAAAAAAAAAAAAAAAAAAAAAAAAAAAAAAAAAAAAAAAAAAAAAAAAAAAACAACTAGTCAAACAACTCATACACAAATGCCAGCGTTATTCACAGTAGCGTCACTGATAACAACAAATGTGTGGAAACAATCTATGTGTCTGTCAACAGAAAAATATAGTTTGCATACTAGTCAAATATAACAGGTAGTGAACTGGTTACACATGTCAGCATGGACGAATTTACAGATACAAGGCTGAGCACAGAATTAACTTAGGAACACAGATATCCAATATGATACCAAGAATACAAACTTTTTCCCCCCTAAACAAGAGAAAGATTTTTTAAAAATTAATTTTAGTGAGAAAGAACTAGCGATGAGACAGTTTTAACACAGGTTAGTAGGACAGGTACAATAATTAATCCATTGCATATTGTTGTCTTCATAGTAGTTATTCAGAGTACAAGATGCAAACTCGTGTAAACACTATCGCTAGAAATCTTTCTTCTCATCGAATTAAGAGAAAGTAGTTATATATCTATCCTAAAGGAATACAAAGTTTAAAAACATGCAAAACAACACATTGAAGGGATATCAATGGACGTCATCAAGTTGAATCACAGAGACAATACACACCCTGCCCAGGTTGTGGTTATAGACTGAAGAAGGCATGGAGGAAGTGGTAAAAGTCATACTTCCTCCCAAAAACTCACTCCAGAACTCAGTAACTGGGGTTGTTAAGTATTTTTGATACTATGCTTCAAGATTTAAACAAAGCTATGGCCTCCTCCTCTTCCTGTCATCCCTGTCCTTGCAGAGCGGAAATGGGAGGCTTCTTCCAGCTGTCTGGCCACTTCTATGCCCTTCTGCACTTGACCACAGTCAGCTGTCTCCTGAGTGACAAGGGGAGAGGAGCACAGTCTGATTCTCAGATTGCCAAGTGACCCTAAGGTCTCTCGTTCACGTATCTGTGGCTGATCAGGGTGAGCAGCCTCACGTGTCCTTGCTGGGCTGACATTTATCTTGCTATCCCCTAGCGCTCAGCCACCGGGTCTGAGAAAATTGGGCCGTCTTATATCTTCCTTCCTCTTCCTTCTTGTCCTGAACCCAGACCTCAGGTCCTCATTACCCTAAGTGTGATCTGCCTGCTGGCAGAACAAAACTCTCCTGAGAGCACCTGACAACGGCGGAAGTTCAAACCCTCACCTACATCTTCTAAAGGAGAATCTTCCCTTTAACAAGAGCCTCGTGTTATTTCTGACTCATGAAATGTGAGAAGCGCTAATGTGGAACTCAAAGCCAAGAATTTGCCTTCTTTGCTCGCTGATCTTCCCCAGAACTTTCCTAAAGCAAGGGGGAGGAGCCTTTGAGGAGAGACGTAGGCAGTGCACCTCGCAAGAGAGACATTCAGTGGTGAGGTGTGTGTGCATAGAACTAATTGCATATTCACTGTCTTTCAGCACATTTTGTCCCTTTCATTCCTATTTTTGAGGCCCTCCCCAGGATTCTGAGCTGGTTCCTGTTTGGATGTTGCTCAATGACTCTCTGCTCTCTGGGGAAGGATGGTGGTAGGGCGATGGGCTGTAAGCAAAGGGCAGCTCCTAATTTTAATTCACACATTGGTCCCCTGTCGGCAGGCATGTGATGCCTGTTTGCTCTCAGATTCTATTTAGAAAGTTTTGTTTCTTCCCTTTCACCCCCAGTCGCCTCTTCTGTCCTGCAGGACCTTGAAGTTCGGAACTCCTTGTTCACTGGGTACAATCTCCCAGCCTGGCCTTAAGGCTTGGGGTCTGTCCCCTGCACATCTTTTTAACTGCCTATAAAAGACAAACTGGGGAAGTTTTGTGGTCTGTTCTTGAACCCCTGAAGTGCTAACAGCCAGCCTTTCATTCCTGCAGGCCTCGTCACGTGGTTGTGTTGGGTGCAGGGTGGTGAGCAGGCTGTGGTCTAGCTGGGTGTGTGCTCCGCAGTTCTCCAGGGTGGGTGTGCCTGTACTCGGCTTCTGTTCCCAGCTCCTTTCATGCCTGCCGTGCCCTTGGGGACATTTGAATGTGGCTCTGGATTACATGAGCTTTCCACATGGTCTCATCTTCTCTCAGGTATGTGCTACTCTTGACGAGCTGGTTCTTAAACTTTTAAGGCCATGCCTCTTTATCTGCAAAGTGGAGATTAGAGTCAGCCATAGCCAAGTCCAAGAATATTTCTTTCTTGAATTCCACCTTCACTTTGTGCTTATAAAGCTTTCCCTAGTAATGACTGATACTGAAATGTTTACAGATGTTTGCCCTCCTTATGTCATGGATTTGTGTTTCCACTAAATTTACCTGGATATATTTTGATATGTGTTATACATTTCTTTCTTAAAAATGTTTCAGGACAGCTTATTCAATGGTTTCTTATCTCCTCTACTGATTTGGAATAGCTTGGAATGCAAACCCAGAATTTAGGCTGGCTTGTGTCTGTTTCTGATCTGCTTGTTCCTTTCTGCCATACATGTCCTGGGCCTCAAGGGCTCTGCCTCTCTCACCCCCTCTCGGGGAACCCTTAGAACATCTGTGTTTCTGCCCAAGAGAGGCTTGGACCTAGCAGGACAGAACCAAGCCAAATGTTTTAGAGTTTAGGGAATAAGAGAGTGTGTGTGTGTGTGTGTGTGTGTGTGTGTGTGTGTGTGTGTGTGTTCTCAAAGGCTATACTCTTTAATTTGATTTCATTTCTTCCTTAACTTAGAGAACAGGGCTACAGGGAGGATCTTTACTTGTACCCCTCACTTCTCACCCAAGAGGCCTCACAGAAACAAATTTCATGCCCACCAGCTGATGCTCTTCTTCCTCAGCGCCTCAGCTCTTGGACCTTTTTTTTTTCTTTTGAGACAGAGTCTCACTATGCAGTTCAGGCTGGCCTTGAGCTCACCTTTGTAGCCCAGGCTGGTCTCGAACTCAAATCGATCCTCCTGCCTCAGCCTCCTGAGTGCTGGTCTTGGACCTTTTTTTTTGTCTGCCATTCTTTCACTCTCCTGACCTTCTCTGTTCACTTCTTCTCCTAGTTCCTTCTCACTGAAACACAGGGGATGAGGATGCGAGCCTAGTTTGTGTGGCAGGTGGTGAGAAGATCAGAGTGGTAGGAAGATGGACTGGATGGGCACCAAGAGATGCAAGAGGCTGGATGGAGCCAACACTGTGTGTCTCCGTTGTCTTTATTTGGCACCAGGTGCCAGCAGGATCATACAAACAGTTATTCCAGAAAACACTCTGGGAACAGAACTGAAAGGGCTGGTTGAGAAGGTTCACAAGTTGAGGGAGAAGCCTTACTATAGGAATCCAGGTGAGACATGGAAATTCGGGCCAGACAGTGAGAATAGGAATAAGGGAGGCCAGCTTGGATGGCTTGTGTCTAGATGTCCCACTGAAGCCTTATGCAGTCATAGGTGAAGAAATTTTAGAGGTGGATGGATCTCCAGTGTGACCCTGAGATTGATTTATGATGCAGTGCTAGGCTCAAGAGCACTAGCATTAGGGGTATAAGTGCTACCTGCCCTGACTAGCCTGGATAAGACATAAGGGACAGAAAGAGCTATGGTCACCCCTTCTTACTTTGCTTCCATCTCCCCACCAAAAACTGTTTCTCCTCTCTGACATCTCTGTGCCACGCTACTCTGCCTTGGAACCAGCTGAATATGGACAAAAACCTTTATGAAGTGAGCTAAATAGACCTTTCCTCTTTTACTTTGAGTGTCGAGATTTTGTCTCCGTGATGAGAAAAGTAACTAAGCCACCGAACTCCTGGAACTATTTGAATTAGGATTCAGTGCACATCGTGAGCACAGGGTACCTCCAGACCTACTTCATTTAGCAGCTGAAATGGATGTGAGTCTTGATCAGGACTTCACAGCCTGCCTGGAATGTCAGAGGACACAGCACTTTGCAGCAGGCTTCCAGCTATGCTGGCCAGCCAGTCATCTTCTTATAGGTACTCCTGATGCCTAGTTGGAAAAGTCACATATACCTGCTTTTACAGACACCTTCCTAAGCTCGTTTTCCCATTTGGAATGGTGTTATCTCAAGCTCGTCCTTCCTCCTGACACTCTTCCATCAAAATTTCAGCCCTATTCTAGAAAGGTCTCCTTTCCAGTTCCCCAAGCCATGGCCCTCTTTGCAGGGCTCTATGTGGAGCATGCTGACCTATTAACCTGTACTCATGGGTGTCTGAGGGGTGTGCAGTTTCCTCAGTCCAGCCATCCAGCCACATGTGCTGACTCACGGAGCTCAGACTGGCTGAGGGAATAACCAATCTTTTCTACAGTCCTTATATATGTAATGATTTTAGACGGAGGATAGGCAGTATTGCCCAAAATAATGCTGGTTATCCTAAAGGACACCAGAAACCCAAAAGAAAAGAAAGAGGACAGTAATACAGAAGAGGGTTGATATAGCAGTGGTGATACATGTTCTTAGGTCTCAAAGACAAGGAGGTGCTAGGCTACACTTAAGTGCACCCAACCTGTGTCTCTGAGGAGACTTTAAATGTTTTCACATAGTTGACTCACCATTTATTCAGAAGTGTGGAAGATCAGCTTAGCTGAACGGAGAACACTGAGCTTCACTGTGTCATTTTCATGGGGCTTTGATTCCTGTAGTACTTTAGTCACAGAGACACCTGTAGGTGGTGATAAGATCAAACTGAAAGAATTGTGTCTTGATTCTGCCAGACAGAAGGGTGCAAAAGTGGGAAGAATCATTCACTGGGCAGCTCCGCGGGGACACTGTTCCCCAGGCCAAGGACGGGAAAGGAAAGGAGCGTGTGGTCAGCGCAGCAATGGATGGAGGCCAAGTCGGCCTCCCCAGGGGTCCCTCAACCAAGGGGGCCCAGCAAGGTGGCCCCAAAGGACCAAAAGTTAGAGATCTTTAAGAGGTGTTGATGGTGATCTTGAAGGACAGAGGAGCTTCTCTAGTGGAAGTGGTGGACTGTGGGAATCTGGGATTGAAATTCCCCCAAAGTGTAGGTTAGTAGACTACGTGTGTCCCTCCCAGAGCAACTGGCCCTGGTCTTGATGGGTGAGTGATCCCAGAGGAACTTAGGAATATGTTTCAGATCCAAGGGGACTCTGACGAGATCTTCATTTCCCTTAGAAAGGGATTTAAATGGTAGATAAAGATAGGGTTATACTTGTTAAGGCCCATGCACTGTATGGGAGCACATCATAGACTACAGCAAGTGCTTTGGAGGGTCCTTTCTTGCACCTGAAGCCCACCTGATTATTTCAGCGGTGGCTGTGGTGGGAAGTTCTGTGTGGGGAGCTCAAGCTGACAGCCACTTTTCTAGTGTACCTTACGTTTCTGGGGTTCTTTGCCTCGGGCCTTCCCCAGAGCTTCAGAATTCCATGCACCTGCAAACAGGCAGCCCCGTGTAGTCTGGGGGAGGGGGACAGTGGTCATGTAAGTTCTTAATTAAGCAAAGATGGCAGCGGTCAGAAACGATCCTGCTTCCTGGCCCATGGATGACAGTTCTGTGAGGGGGTCGTTCTGTGCACTCTCAGAGGTTTCCATGGGATGAAGCATCTCCTCCATGACAAGCTTCTGCTCTTTCCAAATCTCTCCAGCTGATTTCTTAGCATCATTTCTCAAACCAAACACTTACATCCAAGTTGGTGTTTCAGGCTCTGCTTTCAAGGGGGTCTCAAGGCATATACTGACCTATATTTAGCACAATTCTTGAGAGTTTTTAAAGAAACCACTCTACAGATAAGAAAACCGAGTCTTGGAGTTTCCTGAGAGGTCACCAGGCTAGGAAGAGACAGAACTAGAAAGAGAGCACTGGTTATTAGGCCCTAATTCCTTAGTTCATCCTATACCTTCCGGATGGCCCCCAAACCATGCTGCTAAAAACATTTGTCCAGGAGAGGAGAGCAGCTGCAAGCATGCTTATGAACCCAGTGGTGAAATGAAATAACAGGGCCTGTGTGCTGGGGTGTGTCCAGAGGTCCTGTGATGGCCAGGGGCTGTGGCAAAGTTCTGTCTGTGTCAGCTGCTACACAGTAGACAGGGTGCTGGGCCTCTCCAGTGCAAATACACAGCCCTGTCCTCAGGAAGGAGCGACTGGCTGGCAGCTAAGTAAAACAGGGATCTGTGTGAGTCAGGGAGAGAGGGGCATCATGGTGGGGGGCAGCTCTGTGGAAAGGAGGGAAGGGCACAGGGGAGTGTGGCACAGAAGCTTGAAATAGCCAGTGTTCAGGAAGCTGCAGGGGGCTAGCTGAAGCAAAGCATGTCGGGAAGGGTGGGTGGAGAGGGTGGGAAGGTGGACTCAGAGCCAGGCAGATAGGCAGGCAATGGTCCCAGTGACTTTGCGTGCTGTGCTGTGGAATCTGGGCCTGGCGGTGGGAGCCACAGAAGGCCTTTAAGTAGGTCAGTGGTTTTTAACTTGTAGGAAACAGACTCACTTGAAGAACTTCTTAAAACATAGGCTGCAGAACGCTCCCCCAGTTTCTGAACTTGTAGGTAAGGGATGCATCATGAGAATTTGTATTTCTAGCCACCTGCCAGGATACGGTGATGTGATGGTTCAGGGACCACACTCAGAACAAGTGAGGAAGGCAAAGAAAGCTCTCACGTTGGTGCTAGGTGCGCCAGCTAGGTGAGACAGAGAGGGGTCTCGGAGGCTGCTGGATGCAGGCATGCCTTGGCAGGGCAAGAAGGACCTGAAGCAAGTGTGCAGGTGAAGGGTCGGCACTATGCAGGGGAAACGTCAGAGAGCAGAATCAATGAGACCACAGGAGTGGGAGGCAAAGGTAAGGCCAACGTTCAAGTGGATTTTATCACTGTCTCGGAGAATCTTTAGACCAGGACTCATGCCCAGCTGGAGGAACTGTGTAGACAGACACACAGACACTCCCCACGCTTTGGACCCTTACCCTCTAGCTCCTTCCACACCAGAGAGGAATAGGGAATTTAAGGAAGATAAAGTGAGATGATCAAATGAAAAGAGAAGACAGAGAATCAATCACTAGCCAGTACCCAGGCTCAAGGAGAGCTGGACAGATGGAGTAGACAGAGGAAGACCAACAGACACTCCAGAGATTCCCGCGCAGTGTCCCCCTGGTGGGGGGATGAGTGACCCAAGATGTTCCAGTTGGTTGAGGTGCTCTGTGGTGGACTCCTGTTCTCTAGCAGTTAATCAAGTCTTTGCAGCTTGCCCCTGCAGGACTCCAGCAGGACTCCAGCCCGGTGCTGGAGGGACAGGGGAATGTAAGCAAGGGTCCCATGAACTGGGGAGCCCTCCACCACTTCCCCGGCATTGCCAGGGGCCATTGTCTCTGGGGAGTGGGTTCCCTTAGCATGCCCTGCTCAAGCTTCTCAGTGGTCCTTCAGGGAGGGCCGTTTTTATCCAGAATCAGGCTGGATGTTGAGCAGAGGTGTGTGGTGTGAACGGCGGGGGCCTCTGGCTGTGGCTCATACTTGTGGTTTTTGCCAAGAGCCTCCACTTGACCCCTACAGTGTTTTTAGTTTCTTTACTTTCCGGGGAAGCAGACCCAGAGAGCCCATCCTCCAGCTCCTAACCCCAGGGACTTGGAGAGCAGATCTGCCCCAGCGGGTTGTAGACAGGCAACGGATACGACAACGTCAACTTTCCTCTGATTCTTTCTCTCTGCAGCTGATGATGACATAGAGTGCTGTCATCTCCTGTTGTGAGATGCAGGTATTTCGGGGCTGCTCGGAGCCTGCTCGCTGCTGGATTGGACGCTAGTGAGTCCCTACACAGGCAGGGATAATACCCTTTCCCGGCATTCTGCAGTACATCAGCAGCACCACAGCCTCTCTGTGGTAGAGGGGGCTAGCTGATCTGAGGAAGGATTTGGGAAAGAAAGGAGGTTGCTACCTTCCTATGAACTCCGTGCCCGTCCTCCGGCCCTGGTCTGCCACATGGCTTCAGCGTGATGTCTCTCTCACCTAGAGATACTGGGCTGCATGTTCCCAAGCACAGATTCCACAGAGAAAGCTGCACAGGCTTTTTTAAAAATCGCAGTGAAAATCATGCAACACAAAATTAACTATGGACAAGTGAATAAACCAGGGGCATGGATCACACTGATGATTTTGGACAAGCATCACTTCTGTCTAATTCCAAAATAAAGCCCCATACCCATTAAGCAGCTATTCCTCATTTCATTTCCTCCCCCAACTCTCGTCAACCAGGAGCATCTCTGTCTGTAAGGATGTCTACTCTGGAAATTTCATCTAAGTGGAATCATATGAAATGTGACTTAAAAAAAAAAAAAAGAAATGTGACTTTTTTTTTGGCCTGGTGAATTTCATCAAGGTCCATCCATGCTGTCGTATGTATCATTAGCACATTTCTTGTCGTAAGAGTATCCTGTTATGGTATAGATCAGCTTTCCTTTGACTCATTCACTGGTGGAAATTTGGGTTGTTTCCACCTTTTGATGCTGGGAGTCATGCTGCTATGAGCATTTGTGTACAGAGATTTCTGTGTACAAAAATATACATATAGGAGTTGGAATTGCTGGGTTTTACGCTAAGATATTAACTTTTGGTGGAAAGCGTATGCTTTTGGTTCAGGGGATTTTGTGCTTCTACCTAATTGTTTAGGAGTTCCCAGGACCAATGATTAGAAGGAGTGGCCGAGACATGGCTCCCAGGCAGTAGAACAGTGGGTGAATGGTGCTGCTGTCACTGTGAGAACCCCCACTGTGGGCAGGGAATGTTCCGTGGGCATGGCGAGGGTTAGTCAGGCTTACCTGCATCCACAGGGAAAGGCCTGTGTTAGAGACCAGCAAGGGCTTCAGTAGCATCCCAGGGGCATTTATCATTTCCTGGGCCCTGTTCTCTGCATTTCCATTATTAATAGTCCTAGTGGCACTGAGGCTCAAATGAAAGCCTGCCTTTTCTGGAAGAGGAAAAGAGTGTCAGGTTTGGATTACGAGCTATAAATATGCAACATTGGTCAAAAAATTAAAAAGAAAATAAGTAAGCATTACTAATTTGAATTCAATAACATGTACTATAACAACCGTCGTTGGATTCCCATCACTTTGTTTAGTGAAATTGTGTATAATTTCCAATGTTTTAAAAGAAAAAACTTATTTATTCCCTTAAAAAAAGAGTGCCAGGTTCTCTTGGTACTCCTCGCTCATACGTGGCGCTGACTGCTTTTATCTGTCCCTGTGTTTCTGGTTGCTCTGCTGAGAATGGAGTTCTTAGAGGACAGGGACTGGTCATTCCTCACTGCCCCTGGTCCTGACTCAGGGCTGCCATGCTCATCCATTGGGACCCCAGGACAAGTGGCCTTTTGCCCCAGCACTTCACAGTGAGCAGAAGGGGAGTGCTGACTAGGTTGGATGTCCCTAGTCCTGCTCTGCCGCCTCTACTTCCTCCACCCACCTCCTGTAGTGTGGATGGCAGCCAACTCCTTTTGCAGGTAAATTACCAAAGGGATGGCAGATTATCCCACACATAGACAGTACATTCATTTATTCCCCCAGAAAGAATTAATTATAGTCATCAAAAGAAGACAGAAAGAATTTCAGTGTGCTTCCCACTGGGCAAGCCAAGACAAGAAAAGGTGCTGCCTCACAAGGTCCAGAACCACAGAAGGAAATGACCTGGTCCAGGGAGAAAATTGCATTCTGCATCGTGAACACCATGGCAGTTCAGGGCTGACAAGGGAAGGCTCCTCCTCAGTCATTGCCTGTGGCCACACTGGGAAATCAGTCCCTTAAAGTGGCTGCTTCCCCAGTTTCCTCCTCCTCCTCCTGCTTCAGCTTGCTTGTGACCTGCTCTGCCCCACTCCTCATCCACCCCCTACAGACTCCGTTGCTGCCCAGGCACGATATGGGTCTGGTCGCTAGCCACCTGGCCGAAACCCAGCTGCCCAGAAAGAAGGGCCTCTAGGAGTCCAGGCACGTAGTGGGTGTGAAGGTCACGGGCAGAGGGGCATCTGCGCCACCATCCTCTTGTCTCTGTCCGCAGTTATGGGTGTCTATGCACACACAATTGGTCATGGTCAGGGTCCTGCAGATGCTCCTTCTCTCTGTGTCTGTCAGTAGGTCTTTGGTCGTGTGTCCCTGTATGGTTGCGCTAAGCTAACTATGTACAGACTGTCTCTGCTAATGCTCTTTGCATTTGTCACCGCTCTATTTAGAGTCTCTCTTCTATATTTATCCCAGCACCCTCTCCCTGCCATTGTCTTTCTGTGGTCAGCGCCTGCCTGGGCTTTCCAGGCAAGCAGCAGATAGGTAGAAAATGTCCCACACCCGATTCTCTGACATGCACACACCACAGGCCTTCTGGCTGAGGACCTTCATTTCCCTTGGACCTGTGGTCATGAATAATTGGCCTAGACGGGAACAGAGGTCAGGATCATGACACCGCCTGGCAGCATGCGCCAGAACCTACTGACTTCTGGCACCTCCTCCCCATAGAACTGTCATCCTGCTGACACATCCTCATGGCCAGGCACAAACTTTGACCTGGGACTGCAGAACGATGTGCATGTTGGTTTAAATATGAAGCATTTCCCCAAAGACTCATTTGCTGAGAGCTCGATGCCACTGCAGCAGGGTTCAGAGGTGAGGCCTAGAGAGACCATGACAGGGTTGAGCGCATCGATGGGTCAATGCATTGGTAAGTTCACAGCTGAATAGGAGGTGCAGCCCAGGTGGAGCAAGTAGGTTCCTGGTGACGCGTGCATGCTCAGATCTCTACCCCCTCCTTGGGCTCTTCTCCTGTCTCTCTGCTTCCTGTCTCTCTGGCTACCAGGAGGTGAGCAGCTTTTCTCTACTAGGTGCTTCTGGCATTGGAGCCAGGAGAGCCCAGACTGGAATCTCTCAAACCAAAGAACCCAGATTGCCCTCCTAAAATTGTGTGCTTCAGGCATTTTGATTTACAGTGAAATTCAGTTAGCCTTGGAGGTAGATGGTTTTGACACATGTACTTTTTAAAAATTCTGACATACAGTGTCAGAGAACACAGCGCTAGAAAGAGCAGAGCTTGCTTGGTCCCGCGTCTTCATTCCCGGCTACTTTTCAGTAGTGTCTCAATGCACTGAGGTGTGGGTACGGTGTGCAAGCCACATGCTGTCGTGCATATGTGTGTTGCGAGACTCCATGGTGTCTGTGTACATGGGTATGGATATTGCTTTGCAGTTTTAAAATCTGGTTCCCATTGTTAGGGAGGTGTGTAGGGCAACATAAATTACTCATCAATTTTCACTGAAAGTGCGATAAATTGGACATGACATTTTTCTTGAGTTTAAAGGACCTGCCAGGTGAGCAGCCGTCTAGGAGGTGAAGCACTTGCTTTGCACCCCCACCCCCCATGCCATAAAGGACCAGACCAGCAGGCAAGACTGGGACTCAGCATCTGTGACTTACTTCCTTGCCTTCCCGTGCCCCGAGGCTTCATCCGCCTCCCTCCCTCCCTAGGATGGCAGTGGGGGGCTTAACCTCAGAGACCCTGCTGTGTCCGCTTGAGCTCACCAGGAATCCACTCAGAAGGCTGCGCAATGTTCTCTGGGGTTTTGGAGGATGACACAACTCATCTTGTCAACAGAATGGCCCCAGCGTGGAGGGGCTGTTCTTCCGCTTCCAAGCTCCTTGCTGCTCACTCAGACCAGAGGCCTGTCTCTGGCCCATACTGTGCTGGGGCCACCTGACACTGGGACAAAGCCAGGACATCAGGATGTCTAGTCCAGTGATTGTTAACCTGTATTCGGAACATTTCCAGCCTCTTCCAGTTGCTGTTAGAGGAGGAGGAAGGAAGTGGGAGAGTCAGAGACTGGGAGTGAGAGAACTTCTGATTTGTGTGTTCTACAATTTGGACTTCCTTCTAAGAGGTCAGTTTGACTGGCCCATTCATTTCACAAAATCCTGGATTTCAATGCATATAAGAAGTTGTGAATACGCTTCCCATTTGCTTAGAAGGGGCCGCAGACTCCTCCTGCAATGCTCTCAGCTCTGGCCTTGACTCTCAGACAGGAACAGGAAGCTGTTCAGTCCCTCAGGTGTTTTTTCAGCCCATGGGTACACAGCATATGCCAGGGTATGCCAGGGCTGGGCACATGTCTCAAGGCTGTGCGGGTGACTCTTACATGACTCTTTGGGTCTTGGCTGCTCTCTGGGCCCTCTTTTCATGTGCGTCTTGGTTAGATACCTGGAGGCCTCCCGAGTAACTGGAAGTGAAGCCAGTTGGTACTGCTGGGCCACACTGCCTCTGTGAGCTGATTTATGGAGGATGTACAGGTACGGAGGATGGGGAGCCTCATCCTCTGTCTACCTGGCAGCTCCTTCCAGAGCCTGAGCTCCAGGCCACCAAAGGCTCATGGAGCTCCCAGGAGGACCTGCTGAGTTCAAACCTCCCCTCGATCTGACTGCTAGCGGAGAGCACAGAAGGCACCCCAGCCCTTCTGAAGCCAGGACCTTAATTCCCAGAGGGTGTCTGTGGGTGACTTGGTTGAAGACAAGTGGTGCTGTCCACTGTACTACATATTCAGAGCAATTTGGCTCTAGGACGGTCACAGTGGCTCCATGGCTGACTTCTTTCTGAGAGCCAGCGACTGCTCTGCCTGTCTGCTGAGCTGCACCAGCTGCTTGGGGCTGGAGCCTCTCCACACGGTGGCATCCTTTTCTAAGCCCTGATGCAGGTTTTTCTCTTTGGCTGTGTTCCAATTTCAGCTTCTCTCTCCATCTCTTCTTCTACCTGGCTTCTTTGTGCTGAGAAGATCTTGAGAGGCATCATGGCTTTGGTAGCTTCCCTACTAGAATATCAGCTGCTAAACAGTTGTAAGCCAAATGCTCACCTCGTCCTCTGAGTTTTGATGTCAGAAGCAGCTGTGAGAACCAGACTTCTACTTTCATCTCCCAGTAGCAATGCTCAGCTCTTGTGGGGGGCAGCGCGAAGTGGTGTGTACATGTTGCCTCTGAGGGATGGTGCTAGGGGCAGTATGCCACTTGCTTGGAGAAAGACTCCCCACTGTGGCCCAAGAGATCATCTGAGGCCCATCTCAAGGCAAGAGAAGCTTTAGGTCCTCCTTGAAACCTGAGCCAGCATAGCTAGAGACAGGATGGCAGAGGATCCTGATGGGCATCATGGGACAGGGAGGGTGCTGGCATCTTGCCCAGCCTTGGGGGAGTCCCTCTACTCATCACTCCATGAAATTTCCTAGCACCCATGGTCCGGATGGCAGCTTGTATCTTTCCAGCATCTTCACTCCAGCCTTCCTGATTTAATTTAACATCAGAGAAGAAGAAAACATTCTTGAGGAGACTTCCCACAGATGGCTTCACCTCAGCAAATTCTGTGGAGCACTAAACATTTTTTAGTGTAAACAAATGCCATAGGGACCCCTAAGTGGTTAACGAGATTACCCTGATCGACACCAGGGGAGTCTGATTTTACTATGTGCAGGAAAGAAGGGCTACGGTCCATGGGTGCATCTCAGGGGCCAGTATGAATGAGGTCTGGAAATCTGGTGTGTTCTGACACGCAGAAGTTCCAGCTCAGGCTGGAGGCAACTCCAGGGACAGGAGCACGTGCCACTCTGAAAGCCTGTCCTACTCCTGGTTCTTCCAGTTCCAGAAGGGACACCAGGGCTGAAAGGAGAAACCTCTACATGGACTAAGTATGGCTGTGCTCAGTGGCAGAGAGAATCTTGTATCAATCCACAGGCTCGGCTGATATCTGGGACTCTAAGCCTGGCAGAATTAGGACCCGGTGAAGTAGTTTACCTCCTCAGGGCCACAGGGCTGGGCTCAGAGCACAGCTCAGGCTGTTGTTCCCCTGTGGACACCCAGCAAGGGGAGGCTTTCTTCTCACAACTCTTCTACAGAAAGCTCACAGCTTGTGCATAGTTGGTGACAACTTGGGACCAGAAAGATCTATCAGACACAGCAGCTGCCATCCCTGGAGCAAAAGTGACACCTAAGGAGCAAATGGGTCTGTAGGTGAGCACGCCTCTGCTCAGGACAGAATTGGGTTTGGTTATGAAATGAGAGGAGAACAGGTAAAGGAGAGGTAATGGCCAATCTTTTATATAGTATGTAAAGTTCATTTATTCCAAATCCCTGCTTCACAGATGAGACAACAGCTCTAGCCAAACACTGTCAAGCCCCAGGGCAGAATGCAGAAATCCAGATTTGCAGGACGAGGTCCACTTTTATTTAAAAAAAAAAAAATCAAGACCTCGGTTTAATATTCTTGGAATATGAGCAGGATTTCGTAATTGGCAGGCTACTGAGGGGAGGAGGGAAAAGGAATAATCAAGAATTATTCTGATATTTTCAGCCCTAAAAAGAAGAAGGCCCAAAACTAGGGAAGAAATGAGCAGTGGCGAGAGATAGTGTGTGTGTGTGTGTGTGTGTGTGTGTGTGTGTGTGACATACACTGTGTATACTGCACATTGTGTACGCACATCGGAGCAGGCGGACAGGGGTCCCTGAGGTTGTGCACAGTGCAGAACTGCAACCCAACAACGTTGGGCAGAAGAGCATTGGCAGAGGACCTGTGGGTGCCGGTAGGGCTACAGGCGCAAGAATCATACCGTTTTGCAGAGCAAGGCGCAGGAGCAGCACTGTGTGGGAGCGTAAATCCTGCCCTGTTCCTCTTCTTGAGAAAAGGGGATGAAATGGTTAATCTTGGTTGATGGCTCGATTATCTGGGGAGATGATGAGGAGATTGGTAAAGCACTCTTTTCCGGGTGTGTTTGGGTGGATCGAGGCAACAGGACCTTGGAGACGTTATCTGCCCTTGGGCCTACTGCGTGCTCTGCTTCCTGGCTGCTGTGAGGGGGGCCACTATTCTTCCTGATGTGCATCCACCATATTCTGCCTGGGAGCAAGTGACCATGGACTGAACCTCCCGTAAGCGGGAGCCCAGAAATACACCTTTTCTCCTTTAAGTTGCATGTGTCTTGTGTTCTGTCCCCGCTATGTAAGGGTGACTGATACAGGTGGTGAAGTGACAGAAGAGGAGAAACTACAGCAGGGAGCATGAAGGGGTGTTCAGATAGCACAGGATTTCCAGAATGCAGAGGGAGATTTCCACGGCCCCCTGCATCCACAGAGGAGGAAGTCTGAGTAAGTCCAAGCTGGGATCCTCTCTTGAAGAAAGGTGTCCTGCAAGGAAGCCACCGACAGTGTGTGGGGTGGCCGGGAGTGGCTGCTAGGGATATGAGAAGGTTTGTTGGCAGTGAGGGCCATAAGAAAGTGGGTGGTATGGAAGGAACAAGAGAAGAGAATGGAAGGCCCTCAGGGAGGACCCTGGGAAGGGGGACTTAGGGTGCAGAAGACGGGAGGAGCTGTGAGGACCCCTGGCACTGGGCAAGAGGGGGATCACCAGGGGGCTTAAGCCCCAGGCCAAGGAAAGCAGTAAGTTAGCTTAAGCCCAAGGAGAGCAGTAAGTTAGCAGGTTGTACCCGTGTGGGAGAGAAGGAAGGGGGAAGGGAGGGAGGGGGAAGGGAGGCCTTGCCTGACTATGCTACTGTGAGCAACCTGGTCTTAAGCTAAAATTGGGCCGGCTGGAGAAATCATTCAATGTAATACTGTGTGTAGAGTGGAATAACAAAAGGAAAGAAAACCAAACACCCAATTTGTTTGTGACAGATCTGCCCATTGTCACCGTAGTTATAGGAAGCACGGAAAACTGGTGGGCAGCCACTATCATAAGAGGTAAGCTTCGGATGAAATGAAGCCTGCTACCCTTCTGGGATCCGCGTTGCCTGCAAGTGTTCGGGCCTCTGCA
Organism: Myocastor coypus; assembly: GCA_004027025.1. Classification (NCBI taxonomy): domain Eukaryota; kingdom Metazoa; phylum Chordata; class Mammalia; order Rodentia; family Myocastoridae; genus Myocastor; species Myocastor coypus. The sequence continues at coordinate 19,497 of PVJA010027862.1, forward strand.
CCTATGCAAGGTAAGGCCCTCCTCCAGAGCCTCTGCCTCCTAGCCCCACCCCTGAGTTCACATCTGGCTAAGGTAGTGACCTCAGGGCCCCTGAGCAGCCTCGGCTCTTGTTATGTTCACTTGCTGTCCCCCGAGGTCACATGTCCCAGTGCACCTTCTCAGTCTTGTTCCCTGTGATTCCTTCCCCTCTTCCTTCTCTTTTAGTTGTCTCAGGTATGTTCTTCCTACTCCATAAAACAGTGGCTCCTGCAGACATGGATTAAGAAATTCTTCCATAAAAGGATATCATATACTGTCAGAAGGATTTCATTGAGTAAAAATTTTCACCACCAACTTATTATTCATGCTTCAAGCTAGCTTTATTTTAAGCAGTAGTTGAGTTTGCACTGAGCTCTAATTATGTCTGTCACACTCTCTAGTACTCTTGGGGCCTGGGTAATGCTTTGGGTAACGTGGTCGCGTAACTGTAGCTCCCACAGAGGTGACAGCAATGATTTGATGCAGAAAGAAGGCATTGAATCAGGGGCCAGGTGCTGGGGCTTCTAGCCAGCTGTCATTGGCGGTGGGTGTTCCTTTCTCTGGGCCCTAATTTCTCCCTTCGTAAGGTGAATGTGGCCCAGGTTTGGGGCTTTCCTGGTGCCAATGTGAGTAGCTCTTCTGTGTAGGACACTAACCACCCCTCTTACCCCTCACTGCCGGGCACACCTCGGATTGGCGATGTCTTGTTTTATTCCATTGCTGCCATATGCCAGCCCTCTAAAAGGCCTTTTTCAGGCCTTCTGCCTTACAGGCCACCTTGTCACTCCAGGTGAGCCTTTTGCCTTTCTTGTCTTTAGTCACTCAAACTGGATTCTTTGGGTAGGTCATGATATCCTTAAAGACATCATTTATGCTCAAGCTCAAGAATGCGTGTTATTTTGACACCTTATTCATCCATAAGACATCTAAGTAAAACCAGGTAGAGAAACCAAGGTTACTCAGTCATGAGTAACCTTTTTCCTGTATTTACTGAGTGCCTCCTAGTCTAGGGCTATTGAACCTGAGGCCAGGAATATTCTCAAATCCCCTTATGACGGCATTGATGGAAGGAGGCCATGCCAAACTGACATCTCAAGAGCCTGCCTAGGTGCTTACATCCTATGAGAGGTGTCCTAGGCAATTTGGGAGAGGGCCTGTGGGTGTGTAGGATTAATCTCTGTTGTAGGCTAAGTAATAGCTCCCCAAAGGTATCTATGTGCCAATGCCTGGGACTCATATATGGATTACTGTCTCAATAAAAAGGAATTTGCAGATGTCATTAATGAGTTTGGGAAGAGAGATTATCACGGATTATTCAGGTGAGTCCATTTTAACTATGAGAGTATTTATGAGATGGATTCAGAGAGATCAGGCAGAGAAGATGCTAGAATCTTGCCTTGGAAAATGGAAGACGGGATTAAAGTCAAACAGTATCACTGGCCCACAGAAGCTAGAAATAGCGAGGACACAGACCCACCTCTGAAACCTCCAGAAGAACTATAACGTGACAGTTTAACTTTATGCTTCTGACTTCCAGAATGATGGAATGTTAAATTTGTGTTGCTTTAATTTTTAAATAATACAAAATAGTGATAGGAAAAAAAAAATACGGCTTTAGAAATGATACAAGTTTTCACTAAACAGAGCTGGCCAGATAGCTCCGCGGATTGAAGCACCTGCTGCTTAGGCGGATGAAGACTGGGATTTCACTCCAGCATGCTGTGCTGGCCCCACCCCCTGGACACACTGAGATGGCAAATGAGACTGGGTGTGGCGGAGCACGCCTGCGATCCCAGCACTTGCGAGGCTGAAAAAACGGGAGGATCACTACGAGTCCAATCTGTGTACTGAGACCTTGTAGATTCTATACTAAAATACATAGAAAAAAACATTTCACTAAACAAACATGAATTCAGCAATGGTCGCTATATTATATAATGCTATCCACAAATTAGTTGTTCGGATTACCAGGATATAAATGTGTAAGATTCATTTAAAGAAAAAAAAAAGTGGTACAAGAACAAAGAAGTTTTAAGATACTCAAAATAGGTAAAAAGGCAGAATAAAAAGAAAAAAAAGAAAGTTAAGCGTTGACTGTTCCTTTCAAAGGGTGAGCAGAAATTGACAACACAACTATCCAAACTATTCTGCATACAGACCTCAATTGTGCTGTTTTAGCCTCTAGGCCCGTGGGGATTTGTTACAGCAGCAGTATGAATCTCTGAAAGAGCATGGTCTGTCTGCCTCTCTATAAGAGCATCCCCTGAAGGCCAGACCCTGGCAGTGCTTTGGAATCAGAGTCTTTCCTCAGCAGCTTGTCCTTGTTTCTGCATGAACTGGCCTCAGAGAGACTACATGCCTTAGTCTCTGGCGTCACTGCCCACTGGATTTTCCTGGTAAGAGGAACCAAACCTTCACCTCATTCCACCTACTGGAGGAATCCAGCACCCCAACAATAGACAATTCATCCAAGTAGGAAATACACAGTCCCTGACTTTTGCCTGCAGTACCTTGATTTTAAAACTTGAAGCCAGAAGAGTCTGTTTTATACAGCTGTGGTATACACAGAGCCCGTTGGGCATGGCAGCTTCTGTGAAAGGAAAACTGTTTTCCTACCTGGCAGTGATGTGTAAGCACGAAATACATTTCCTCAAAGGAAATATGACCATGATGGCTGCAGGCGTGGCTAGAGGTAGCAATGACAAGAATAACAATAGAAGATGACTGCGGATATTATCTGTTGTGTTTAGGATATGCCACGTCTTCTTCTAAGCATTTCGTACATACTTTTAAACTCTCCTGCAGCCTATGTTGGCTTTTTAACCCAGAGAGCTTAGATAATTTACAACCCATGATTAGATGTCTCCTCTGTCCCTTATGAGGACGCTCCTGGATCAATTTAAACATTTCCATTCATGCTTTATTCTTTTTTTTTAATTGGTAGTTTGTGTTTTCTCTTATGATTGCTCTAAATAATGTTTTAATAACTTTGTTGATATTTATTTATTTATTTATTGTGGAACTAGGGATTGAACTCAGGCTCTTGCCCTTGCCAGGCAAGTGCTTATTCTACTGAGCTATCTCCCCAGCCCAACATTTCCATTTATGATATCACAGATCCTGAAGTAGGTTTTTTTTTTTTTTTTTTTTTTTTTTTTTTTTTTTTTTTTTTTTTTTTTTTTTTTTTTTTTTTTTTTTTTTTTTTTTTTTTTTTTTTTTTTTTTTTTTTTTTTTTTTTTTTTTTTTTTTTTTGGCGGGACCAGGGTTAGACCTCATAACCTTGTATTTTCCTATTCATATTTCCATCTGAGGGCCCAGACTAGCTTGTGAGCCCTCCCTCCCTCTTTCCCTTTCTCCTTCTCTGCCTTTCTCTCTCCCTCTCCTCCTCTCCCCCTCTCCCTGTCTCTCCGTCCTTCCCTCCCTCCTTTCTTTCTCCCTCCCTCCTTTCATCCCTCCCTCCCTCCCTCCTTCCTTCCTTCCTTCCTTCCTTCCCATGAAGTAGTGAAGTCACTAGACTCGTCCAGAGAAAAAGCAGCATGATTATTCCTGATAAGGAAATGTCTGTGTCATGTATGGGTAGAAAGTATCCTCCCTACCCAGTTTTATGTGGAAGTAAACATCGTGATAGAAAAGGTTACTGTTCACTGGGCAGCTACTAGGCTCCCTCCAGGGCTGGTGTTAAGGCATTGTAACTCACTCACTGAGTCCTCATATCTATGACATGAGGGAGGGACCAAAGAAGAGAAGGAACTTGTCCTAGGTCACATATTTCTAGTTGTTCACACACCCTGGGCTTCAGAAGAGGGCAGAGTTCAAGGCAAACAGCTCTTTGCAGACCCCTACGGAATGGCCCGTCCTAGGCCCTCTGTGGACTTGGAGGGCATTTTTGCAAGATCACAAGTGCCTACAGTTGCTAAGTGCCTCGGTGTCCCCTGAACGCTCTCTTTGTAGGATCCCATTGAGTTCTTATGCCAGGACCCTCTTAGGTATTTGAGGATTTAATATTCTTCAGTGGCTAAGCTCATTGTTAAAAAGGCTGTTACGAAGAGAGGCTGAGGGATCTTTTTTGCTATTAGATGATCTATTCTAAGACAAGACCATTTCACCGTGGTGTCCAAGGAAGAACGTGGAACCAGCTTCCGCTGTTGCTAGGTGGTTGCTCTGGGCACAGAATGTTCTCTTTATTTAAATACTCAAATGTCCCCTTGCCTGAGCCTACAAGCTTTCCTTGCCCAGACGTCAAACTCAGCAGATTGCTTCTTCCAACAAGGTCTCCTAATTAAACCTTCAGGGCTTCTAATTTCCATAAATATGAATATGGAAAATGAAGACTGAGAGAGGCCCTGGAGCAGGAATGGGCCTGATGGAGCCTGGAGTAGAAGGGCAAAAGTTGAACTTCCAATGGCCTTAGGGCCCCTGCTTCTCCCATTCCTCCCCTCCCCAACACCTAGCATTCCACAGTCACTGGGCCCAGCCATCCGGAAGGATGGCTTTGAGGTATCCCCTTGCATCGCAGGCTGCATTTTACCCAAAAGAACAAGGGAAAACTTCATTGCTTATGCAGAGGTGGGCGTCGTCATGGACATTCCTTCCACTCCGCAACAAGGAGTAAGAGTGCCAGGGACAGCTGTGTGGCAGCCCTCCCTCGTTGTGCACCTAGCCCTGACATTTGTGTTTTGAATTTGTCTGTAGATGAGGAATAGAATTTGCAAAGGATGTCTCTGTGTGCACGCGTTTGTGCATGCATGTGTGTGTGTGTGTGTGTGTGTTTGTGTGTTGTTCTCTTAATCTTGCTGCTCCTCTTCTGTCTCCAGAGTGGGGGGAGGCAGCTGCTGAGGAGGTTTTTCTGAAGCTCCCAGCTACCCACCCTCAAAAACAACAGGAACCCTGGGGGACTTTTGCCTTTATATTTTACCTATGGCACTGAACTTTTAACTCTCCACCTTCTTTTTCTATCTGGAACAACATCAGGAGCAATTTTTATCCTGAGATGTTGTAGTTTTCTGGGCAGAATGAGAAGTGAGAAGCCTTGACATCGATTGCTGGGATATATATATATATATATATATATATATATATATATATATATATGTCTAGAGGTCTAGAGTCTAGAAATACTGCTGTGTAAGACAGACTGAGAGAGTCAAAGTGTATGTCTTTCTAGGTTCTTTTTTGGAGTGAACTTTGCCAAGAATGACTATCGTATGAAGAAGGGGAGCTCTCTTCTACTCGGGAGAGGTGCCATTTTCCATGAGAGATAAGTTCAGAAGCATTGCTTTATCATTTCCCAGTCAGCGCAAATGCACGTGAGTGAGGCTGAGAGATATAGCGGACTGAATTATATGTCCATGAAATTCATAAGGTAATGTCCTAACTCCTGCCTCAGAATGAGACTTTATTTGGGGATAGTCTTTACAAAAGCAATCAAGTAAAGTGCAGTTGTTGAGGAGCCTCCTAGTCCTATAGAAGTGGTGTTTTCATAAGAAGAGGAAGTTTGAACAAAGACATGAATAGAGGGAAGACTGTGGGAAGACACAGGACGAAGCAGGCATGGCCAACCGGGAGAGTGCTGAGGGACCCTTCCGTCACACCCTCCAGAGAAACCAACCAGCCCACACCTTGGCTGTCCACGACCAGCCTCTAGAGCCGTGACGTAACACAGAGCTCTTAGTTAGAGGTCAAATTCTCTGGTACTTAGCTCTTGCAAACTAATGCAGGGGGTTTCTGCCCAAAGTCAAAGTAAAGAACTCCACAGTCAACAATAAACCAAGAAATCCAAAAGAACAACAACAACAACAACAACAAAACCCTTCTCAACTGAATTGTAGCACGTGGGTTCCCAGAAAACTCAGTATGAAGCTTCTAGAGCTTATCCTGGTTTCTGTCCCCATAGTGAAGAAGGCTAAAAGATAGTTCACTAAAATAAATGGGAGGACAGAAGAAATTATATCATTTTCTCCCTTATTTTGCTTTATTTTATTAATACTTTGTGGTACACCGGGAGCACATTCATTGTATTTAGGCATGCACGTGACACATCTTATTTCTCTTTATGTCCCTTTCCCCTCCTTCTTTAGTTGTCTACTGAGCCAGGCAAGGTGGCCCACACTCATAATTTCAGTATTCTAAAAATTGGCCCAGGAGGTTCTTAATTTTGAGGTCAGTTTGTATTACAAAACAAAACCCTGACATTAAAAAAAAAAAAAAAAAATAGGCATCTGCTGAGGCAAGAGTTCCAGACTGAACTGATTTTTAAAAAATGAAAAATGAAAAGGGCAGGGATATAGCTCACTGTGAAACCCATACTAAGCTGTGAATTAGAAAAATATTTTTCTAATGTGCATATTCTTTTAAGATACTAATAGTGTTTTGTGGATCGAGTATCCACTGGGTATCTGAAATCTTGGACCCTGGCATCCCTTGCCTTCTCAGTGACCTAATTTACAACAACTGCTAATTTTAAGCAATTCCCAGTTTCTAGTGAGTGAGTGACTACTCTCCTGGATCCATGTGCCAAATTTGCTCTTGAAGGAGTCTGTTTATTGCTCACAGCTTGGTTCTAGGGAAACTACCCTAGGGCAGAAGGTGGGGTAGCCAGTACGACAATAGGAACCTCCACTTTTGGCCCTCTGGGTCATAAATGAAGCTGGCTTCATTGACTGCATAGAATCTATTTTGTTGGCAGGTGAGTTATATTTGAGAGCAAATGCAACAGGCACAGGAGACTTAGAGGCATGTGGTAGAACTACAGACTGTAGATTGTCATGGTTTAATAAGCAAGTTAGCGTCTTATTTCCAGTTTGATTCATTTTTAAAGAAAAGTGAATTAGACAATGGTCCTAAGAACCACCAAAATATTTGTCACACTGAAGATAGCAATGGGCAACACTAAAATGATGCTTGGAATGCCTGTCATTCTTGTCTTTTAGATTCGTGCTGCTTCTAATGTAATTTCAGTTACTGCTATACTCTCTCTCAAGTAAATGGTTTATAAGAAAACAAAAAAGGGTATTAAATGAGAGTAAGCATTAGGGAAAATGCCATTGGATTGACTGGCTACAATTTTGTATATGCTTACATTTCTAAATGTCTGTGTAAAATGTATAACTGCTTTTATCACATTGTATAGGGATTTATTAGAATATCAGTGATTGATGGAAAATGCCGATTCCAAGTTAAGTGTAAGATGTTTGATATTCAGAAAGACAGTGTTGTTAAGCTCAAGTACCTCTGTTATAGAGTAATAGTATCATGAAGCTTCTCTTCTGGAGGGTTAAGAATGTAAATTTACAGATCAAAATTACAGAAAAAGAAGGGCTACAAGGATAGCCAATATTTTGACCCTAGCCCTTCAAGGTCAGTGAGGACTCAGGACATAGGAGAACCTGTGCTATAACATCCTATAACTCAGTGGTTTCCCAAATTTTCTGTTCAAGGAGATTATGGGACCACAGAGGAATGGGGTTGATGATGTATAGTGTGCCTAAGGAGAGTCGCCTAGACAGAAAACATTCTCTCGGGCTTTCACAGAGAGCAAACTGGTCAAACAATGGCTCTGACTCATTCACATGGCTGATACTGACAGTTCCACAAAGCACTGTACATGGTTTCAAAGTAAATCCTGAGGGAATTTGACTGACCCTGGGAGATACAAAAGTTATATGTTTTGTTATACAGGTATAGCTTTAACTAACTTGCCCTTAACCACTCAGCAGAAAAGTTTAACCATGAGGCATAAAACTTAAAGGTAGATTACCATGCTGAGCTGTAACAGGGTTCAATCAACAGCTTCTGACATTGCCAGTTCTGCCAATAATCCATTGCGATTATGGAATACTGGACTATGTATACAACTACTTTCTCTTAGTTCAATAAGAAGAAATTATTCATACCAACAATGATTCGAAAAATTATCATGTCTACATCCTGTGCTCTGTATAGTTACTACAAGGACAACAATATGCATTGTATCAATTATTGGGAATATACTACTACCATGTTTTTGAAAATGCCATTGTTATTTCTTATTAAAAGAAAAAAAAGTAAAAAATAAAATAAAAAAAAATTATATGTATTACTAGGAAAGAAAAAGAAAAGAAAAGTGTACATTTCCTGATAGGATTTCAAGAACAAACTCCCAAATTCAAGTCGGGTTCCTTCTTCTCAAAGCCTTTTGTGGCAATCTCTGACTGCTTTCACCTGGACACCCATTTTTGGAAGCATTTGTCCCAGCATCACAGGCTCTTGCTTCTTGCACCTTCACTTTCTAACAAACCCTGCAGAGGTTGAAGTCTGAAGACCAGCGCCTGCCCTAATGCTCTCCATGCTTCTACACTAAGTATTCCAAGGCAACTCCAATGCACGTGAGACTGGCTAGCCTAAGTTCTTGCCAGTGTTTTCCTCAGAAACTGTTTTTTTTTATTTTATTTATTTATTTATTTATTTATTTATTTATTTTTTAACATGTATGCTATGGCAAGTGCCTTGAGCTGCACAGAAAGCTCCTCATGTAGGGAAGGAGAGGTACAGAACTGTGTCCTCTATGTGCAGGGACACCTAATCTAGTCTAGTATGGAGAGAGCACAGCTTTCCTAAAGGAGACAAGTAAAGACCAGAAGAGTATTCTACACCAGAGAAAAGGCCTGTGGACAGG
>PVJA010027863.1:0-28167 GCA_004027025.1 Myocastor coypus
AGGAAGAGGAGGAGGAGGAGGAGGAGGAGGAGGAGGAGGAGGAAGCGAACACCTGACACACAAGACCCTAAACTGTCTAAATCCATTCTCAGTTAAAATCTTGGTGGCTTGGTAAAGAAAGACAGTGACCTTGCAAAGAAAAAGAATCCATTGAAAAGTTCCCTTCTCACGCTGTGGGTGTAGGAGCAGAAACTGCGCTTGGTGTAGTCAAGCAGGCGGCCTCATCTGAATTTTACCATTAGACCTCCTGGAGAGACTTTGGAGATCCGAGGACTGTAACTCAGCCCTGGCTGTCCCTCTGTAGGACTCACACAGATTTTCCCGAATCTGGATTATTGTACGTGCAGTATCTGTCAGGAAGTTATTTTTCACAGTGCAGGGTTTCTTATTTGCTATACAATGTTGATAACCTGATTTTCTAGTGGGCAGAAGTCTCCCACCCAGGTCCCCTATTTTTGTCGCCTCCTGCTTTCCTGGCATAGGGAGCAGCAGGGCTGTTTCCACTGCATGTGCAGGGAAAAAGAATTGTAGGAGCAGCTCCTGCTCCTGACAGGCCTGGTGCCCACGCCCACCATAATGAGCCCAGAGGCAGGCACTTGCTCCCGTGCCTCACGGCAGGCCCTAGGGAGTTCGCTGCGCTCCTTGCTTATACACTCAACAATAGTGAAGAAACCAACTAGACACGACAAGTAAGGTCTCTGTTCTTACATAATATGAGATTGAGAAATAAAGAGACCCTCAAAATATAATTAGGCAAACCACTAATTAATTGCACTTTTGAAAGTGCAAAGACAGAGAAAGAGAAAATGCAGTGGGAAGAGAGATCAAAGAGATTCGTGAGAGGCCCTAAGCAGGCTGAGAGTTGGAGCAGAGTAAGGAAATCCTTGCTTACCCTTGACTTAGCGGAGTCAGGAAGAAACTAATCATAAAATATTCATTCCATTTTACTAAAGAAACTGCCTACACGCTCTTGGAGAGATGTTATGTGCGCAAGAATACATATGGAGGTGTAGTGTGTAGGCTTCGTGGTCTTGCCCTGGGAGGGGGAGGTCTCAGCAGCCAGTGCAGAGCGGCGGAGGTGCTGGACCAGGGGCGCTGGTGTTCCTGCTACTCAGAGCTCACCTTTGCCTGGGTTGGTGATGCAGTCCTAGGATCCGGGTCCTGGCTGCACAGTTTCTTCCCCTACCATAGCGAGGAGGCACATAGGAAGCTTGAAGAACATCTGGCTCCGACCAGTGGCTCTTGCCTATAACCCCTTGCTGCACACATCAGACTTACATGGCTCCGTGGTCCCAGGCCCTGTGCATAGGACCTCCAGGTAGTAAGTGGGCAGCATGCCCGGGGTAGTTAGAGATCATTCAAAGCAGAGATGGGAGACAAGGAGCACCAAGGGACCAGACACAAGGGTCCTACCTGCGCCCTCCTCTCCGTCACCCACAAAGAGGTAAAGACCTCAGTTCTCACCTAGCCGTGCGGTACAATGGTTATTTTGAGAATCTGGGAACCCCGCACTGGTGCAGGGTCGGTACCTCTACCACTTGCTCACGTTCTTCAGAAACACGACTCAGTACTGTTGGCGTCTCATCAAGCCCTCACGGCCTCCTCCATCCTAATCCAGGCATCCCGCGCTCTGTGCAAGCTGTCCTCAGGGATGTGTCTGGCTGAGGCCGCGTGATGTGGGTGGCTGTGGCACTCAGGTTCTTGTGAAGTGTCCAATACACCCCACCATGGTGATTCCTTTCAATCGTTTCTCTGTGTAAGTGTTACCGACTTACATACTCATCAGGGAGTCCCCTAAAGGTAGACCTGTTTCCTTTCTATGTATCTCCTGGCCCACGGTAGGTGTCTAATAAAAGTTGATGAATAAACCAGGGAAAGTGCCTCCTGGTGACTCTGGCTGGGCTCTGCCACATGCCAGGAATTGACAGAAGTCTTCATCCAGAAAAAACTATGGATAGCAGTTGAACTTGTTCAATAGTGGAGCTGGGTGAGAAGCCCAGAGGCCGAGGGAGAAGCCTCATATCAGTAGATGGCAGGCGACCAGAGCCACGGAACCTGACCCGTCGTGTGGTCAGAATGAATAGAAATTGTGTTCATGGTAGTTTTAGCCCTGAATAATCTTCCTCGAACACAGTGAAATCCATAACCTTGACATCTCTGGTCTGACCTTTTTTAATCTTTAGTGGTCCTTGTTTAATTTCCAAAGTGAAATAGCAACTGGGAAGACACAACCGAAATGGTCCACAGCATAGAGACTGAAGGAAATAATTTGTTCTGAATTATTGGGATTAGAAGTCTCAAACTAACTGGCCTCCCTGTCTCCTAAGAAACGATTCACATGAGAGCTGAACTCAGCCTAGCAAGAAACGTTTGCTTCAGTGTACTTTTAATAGCACGATCTAGTTTTTGCAGTGAAGACCAATTTACATGTTGGCAGTTTTGTTAGTTACTGTGAGAATCGGAGTTAAGCCTTTCTGTTTTCTCTGGGTCTGTGATACGATGGGAGCCAATAAAGTTTTATTGCAACACACCCACACCCATCCACCCACGGGCGAGTCATTCATCTATGGCTCAGTTTGCTCTACAAGAGCACTGTTGAGGATACGTAACGAAAGTCCCCGTGCCCCACAGAGTTGAGGAGGTTTATCATTTCAGTCTTACAAGGAAAATGCGCCTCCCACCCCTGGCATTTTATATAAATTATTGCTCCAGCGGCTGCTCAGGCTGAGTACTTGACAGGCATGATGAGTCCTAAAATGCCCATAGAAATGAGCCAAGCAGTGAGGGCCGGAGAGTCCTCAGCCAGGAAGTTGAAGGGGTTTGCAGAGCCCAAAGGGAGCTCTGCGATCAGAGTTAGCAGAATAGGAAGGAGTTGCTCAGGCGTGGGCTGGGGGAGCCCAGCCCCAAGCCACGGCGTGTAAGCTCTTGTCAGCTGCAGTGGGGTCAGTAGCTATCTGGGCGAGTTTGTCCTCTCATTATTAATTGTATGTTTTTATGTCAGAAGTGGCATCTCCGCCGCTTCCACTTCTGCTATCTCCCTGGAGTTGAAGCCCTGGCACCCAGTCCAGGGGATCCGGTGTCCCTGTGGGAGGGACACTGTCTGCCCCAGTGAATCTGGCTCATCTCTAGTGATTCCGGATACACAGCTGAGCCTGGCTTACAGAGGGGAGCCGAGTGCATGGATGGGGCTTCCCTGGGGCTGGCAGCTACATGCCTGGCAGGAACCTTGGACAACGCAGCTGTCCCAGGTGGAGTCTGCTCCGGGTCTTGGGCATAGCCGCAGAGCTTCCAGGTGGGTCTGAAGGAGTAGGACACAGAGACTCAAAGGCCAGCTCCCATAAATGATAATCTGACCTCCGCTACCAAGGAGGGCCCCATGCAGGAGCACAAGCCCTTTCTTTCTGTGGGCATTTTCTGCCAGGTCGGCTGAGTAGAGGCTGGAGAAGAGGAGATAGCCATAGGTAAAGGTGCACAGAATGGGCCTGGGAGGTACTTTAGGATGTGAATTTCTCTCTAGCTTGCAAGCCATAAGGCAAGTGGCTGACAGTGTGGGCCTCAGTTTCCCTGTCTGTAAAGGATCATGCACAGATGAACCTGGCAGAACTATGCTGCTAAGAGGAGCTGAGGCAGGCGGAAGTGCTTAGCACGCAGCCTGGCTCCCAAACCGCTGATTAGGAACTGGCCATGGCTTCTAGGGGCTTTTGTTGCATGTTCTGCTGATGGCTGTCCCCCCTCCTTCAAAGGACTAATGTTAAGAAGAACATGCAGCCCAGCTGAGCTGGCAGTGGAGGGACACCACGTGCTGGCACGGCGCAGCCTGGGACTACACCAGAGACGTCATCGTCCCGGCAGCCCCAGCACCCTTCAAACGAGCGAGCCGTCTGGCATGGAAACCAAGAAAAGGTTCCTCTCCCTTGAGGGTGGAGAAGAAAGCGACTGAGAAGAAACAAGCTATTAATATTAATGTTCCAGGGAAAGGAGAAGCGAGAAAGGACACGGGCGCCCAGAAAGAATGACTCCATCTGGCTTTGATGTGTTCATTTCCACAGGATGGAGCAGCATGGAGAATACAGAGCAGCGAGCGCGAGGCAGTGAGCAGGTGGCCGGGGGTCTGATGGCCCCTGAGAGGTGCCATGAGCATCTGGGAGTAGTTCCTTCTGGTCAAAAAATTGGCCTTCTGAGCTGCCACCCGCAACCGCTGAGGAGAAGCCAGAGCGGAAATGCGCTCTCTCAGGTGCCCTGCTTGTGCCAGGAAGTGGGCGCAAGGTATTTTCCGAATGGAATGGTTGTGCTAAGCCGAGTGGCGCCAGGCATGACCGAGAGCCTCCCTGCAGTCTTCTCTGGGGTCCTACTGAAGCCAAGTTATCCAGTTCCTCCCCTGAGGCCCCCCTGATGCATCTTTCAGTGTCTTGTATCTGAAGTCGGAGAGCCCGGTGTGCAGCTGACTGAGATCAAAGTGTGCACCTCTGTCTGGCGAGCCGCTCAGAGCAACATGCTCCACCTCTCAGGTGAGGCAAGTGAGGGAGCAGTTTGCGAAGAGCAGGTGCATAATAAGGGTGTGGATGTCATCAGTAGAAGCCGGTGTTATGAAAGGCAGAGCCTACCGCGTTTCTCTTTCCCGTGTTAGAGACTGTAGAGGTGGCGAGAAAATTGGGACTAAGATATCATTAGAGGCATAGATGTTGCAGACCTTGAAAAAGGCAAGCTAGCTTGGGGCTGGGGAGGGGGATAGCTCAGTGGTCTGAGCACCTACCTGACAAGCACAGGGTCCAGGGTTTGATCTCCAGGCGTGGTGCAGATGTCTGTAAAACTAGGGCTGGGGAGGCTGAGACAGGATAATCACTACAAGTCTCAACTGCATAGCAAGACCCTGTAACAATTAAATTAAAAAGAATAGGGCTGGCCAAATAGCTCAGTGGATTAAAGTGCCTGCCAACAGGTGCAGGGGCCAGCGGTTTGATCCCTGGGTCTGCCATGCCCGCCCCCACGCCAGGGGTGTGCTAAAACAGCAATTGAGACTGCGCATGGTGGCTCACATCTGTAATCTCAGCTCTTGGGAGCCTGTAAATAGGCAAATCGCTACGATTTCCATCTAGTAGTGAGACCCTGGATATCCTGTAGACCCTTCCCTGAAGATACAATGAAGGCAAGCTTCTGTGGGAATACTGCAGGCAAAGCAGTAGTAAGCCCCTCCTATGGCACCGCCGAGAATGTGCCCACCCTAAGCCTTAGTTCCATAATGGCTTTAGGCTGGCTGTCGTCCCTATACTGCAGTCACTGTGAGACGCTGGATGTAAAGTGGCTGGTGAGGTGTCCCCCGTCGTCAGCATGCAGAGGCGTCTGGTGGGCACGGGCTCTTGGCAGGGCTGACTGGACCACCTCCGTGCAGGGGGCTGCACTGTGGAGCCTCTTGTACTCTTTGGCCAAAGTACGGCATCTAGCGATGGAGCATTGGCTTCCTAACTCAGGCAACATTTGATGGCTCCAGCCGTAGGGTCCTTTTATGTTGATCGTAATTTCCATGGAGACTGAGAGGAGAAAATGCGCTGCGCTGGGCTTATGCAAGGGCAAGACGAAGATGCTGAATAAGTTTCCTGCTGAAGTTTGGTGGCAGGCAAAGAAGGTGGATGAAGAGACGGACACAGAGTGAGAAATGCATGAGAATTTTGGGATCAGAATGATTAGGGTAGCATCACCCTCTTAGTGAAATCTTAGGTCCAAGGAAGAACATACAGTCTATTGATTGATTGATTGGCTTTTTGAGACAGGGTCTTGCTATGCATTTCAGGCTGGCCTTGAGCTCAGTTTTATAGCCCAGGAGGGTCTCGAACTCACAGCTATCCTGCCTCAGCCTCCCAAGTGCTGGGATTATAGGCGTGCGCCACCACACCCGGCATAGAACATACAGTTTAGAGTCTTGTTTAGCTTTTGTTTCATGAGATGGCATCTGTCTTAGTTACTTTTTACTCATTGCTGGAACAAATACCCAACACTCAAAATGAAGGAAGGAAAGGTTTATTTAGTTCACAGTTACTGAAGGTTTCAGTCCATATTCGGCTGGCCCAAGGCTGAGTGGAACAGGACAGAAAACATCCAGTTCATGGCGGTGGAACAGCAACAAAATGGTGGCAGAGGCAGCCAACCAAATAAGGAAGCAGAGAACAACAGCTCTAGTCTGTATCTGTGTCTCTCTTTATATTCCTATCGGGCTTTCTGCCTTAGGATATCTGCCCTAGACCACACCCATTGTCCCAGACCTACTCAGACCAATAATCCCATCAGTACTAAAGCACATAATCCCAATGACACATGAGTCAATCTATAGAAGTCCCCAACCAATGAATACATGAGGCTTTGGTGGGACAACTAGACATAAACCATAACAGCATCTTGCTGTTTAGTTGAGGCTGGACTTGAGCTCACTGTGTAGCTCAAGACTGGTCTCAGTCTTTGCAGTATTCCCTCTGCCTATGGACCCCCAAGTCTGGGAACACACATTGCCAGTTTAAGAGGAGGGCCTTGATGTCAGCTTCAAGACCTAGAATTGACCTTGTAGGCAATGGGAGACTAACTAAATAGCATTTATTTATTTATTTATTTATTTATTTATTTATTTATTTATTTATTTCTGGAAGTGAGGGCAGTTGTAGTCTCATAAGGATTGGAGGTGAAGTTGAGTTGGCCAGTTTGCTATGACACGGGATGGCTACCATCTGCAGCAGTTATTGTGTTTGGCTCAACACCAACCCCCTGGCACAGAATGTAGGCAGTATATACCTACAGGATTTTTGTTCTGAATATAAAATCGCTGGAACTTAGATGTCATCTGGCCTCTCCAGAGTTTTCGTTGAAAGTGACTTTGCATTTCCCCAGCCAACAGTGATGATGGCAAGATGATGGCAGAAATCCAGTTGAATGGGTGAGATTTTAGGCCAGCCATTGCGTGCGCGCCCTTCTGCCCGCCCGAGCCTGTTTTGGCTGATGTCCTCTTTTCTTTTCCTCAGGTACCGAGGAAAGTGGACTTGGACAGCATTTATGAAGGATGATTTTGTTTTCTGAGACTGCCATTGTTTCCAGTTTAACCAGCCGAGTGATTTCACACAGCATAAAGACAGATGCAACCAGAAAACTGCTAGCAAGATGGCCAGAATTTTGCAGAATTAGGAAAACATTAAATGATAAAAATGGGAAATCAGCTAAGCCTTCCTGGGGAGCTAGCTTGAGGAGAAGCGGGGGACAAGGAGAGACGAAAATGGTGGGAATAGCTGAAGTTCCCGAAGAAGTCCTGAGAATCAGGGCCGATGAGATAGCTCAGAGGACTGAATCCTTGCTTAGACAAGCACAGGGCACCACACGCAGCACCAGTCCCGATCCAGCGGCGCATGTCTGTAATCCTAGCTTTGTGGAGGTCAAAAATAGGAGGGTCATTATGAGTCCGTTCTGCATAGTGAGACCCCTATCAAATACATAAAGAAAAAGAAGAAGAAGTAGTTCTGAGAATTGCTATCTTGATTTGCATTTTCTTTGCTGCCCATTTCATTTTCTGATTCTGGTGATGCTCTGATCTCTGCTTTTGTGACATCTATAGCTTCCAGGATATTGCGTTAGTTTAGTCACGCCATAGGATCTACGTCCCTCCCTTACTTCCATTCTCAGAAACGCAACAACCTACTCCTGGGTTGGACATTATCCTCAATCATTGGAGTTTCTCTTCTGATAATTCCTTTATCTGACACTGTACCCATAGCCTTGCAGCCTTCCATGACAAGGATGAGAAATGAATAGAAGTGGAAAAATATATTGGTAGTAGCCCATTGGTTCTGGGAGCCAGAAGTCATCACAGGGATTTGCCTTTCCACAATACCTACAAGGTGCCTCTCCAGGGGCTCACACTGTAGGAAGTGCTGAGAAGGAGAGAAAAGATGGCTGGAAAAGAACGGATGAAAGAAAACCAAGTTTGCTGTAAGTCACTGACGCTTTATTCCTGGGGAGCTGATTACCTTTGAGTACTTTTCTGGTCCTTTAAGCTTTTGTCTATATTAAAAAAAGTGTTGGTTGCGCTATGTCATTTGCAGAGAACAGCGGAAGCTAATTAAAAACAAAACTAAAAGCCACAGATATAATTATTACATAATGAGAGAAGGGCAACATTATCTGATGCTATTACATAAACCAAAAGTGAATTTTAATTAGAACCCAGGTGGTAACGAAGAAATTGGCCTAAAACAATTGCACTTTTACTGCCTATTTGCAAAATAATTATATATCACAATTATTGCTCCGTGTTTTTTTGTTACTTTTCTCATTGCTGGAACTAAATACCTGAAGTAAAAGGTTTATCTAGCTGATAGTTTATAAAAGTTTTGTTTCATACTCAGCTGGTTCCAAGGCACTGTGGCACGTGACAGAGGGACAACGGCTCACAGGGGTGGAGGACAGCAAACACCACGTGGAGGAAGATGAGCCACTTTCTGTCCATCTTATCTTCTCTAGACTAGCAGGATAGGGTGGCGAAAAGCGAATCACTGCCTTGATTTAATTTAGTTATTACAGACTCTTAGTCCTAGCACTGCACACTCTAGATTCAACCACCTCTGAAAAAGCCTGACGACTCCATGAGGCTTTGTGGGGACCTCTAGATGCAAACCATGACACTCAGGTACCAGGGTAGTCAGCATTCTGCCACTGTGACAAAATACCTGAGATTAGATTGGCTGTCGGTTTCAGAGGTCTCCATCCACGGTCCCTTGGTTCTGTTGCCTCTAGGCCTGTGGCAACAAGCTACCTTCTGGCAGGAAGGTGTGACAGAGGTAGCTTTCTCAACTCATGGTGGCTGGAAACCTAAATATAGCCAGAAGGGAATGGGGTCTCAACCTCGGGGTCAAGGTCACCTCCCTGATGACGTCACTTCCTTCTACTATGCCACGCCTCTTGTAAGTTTCACCACTTTCCAGTAGTGCCATAGGCTGTGATCAAAACGTTCACACATGTGCCCTGTGGAACACCCTAGACTGGAACTGTAGCAGCGCCAAGTAGCTTCCCTGGGAGCGTTTTAGTGAAGGAAGATGATTGTGCTCTGTCTTAACTGTGTAGCACAAATGAGCGAGCATGCATAGCTTATCAAAGCCTGGGTGCTGGGTCTGATGCTGTGGTCGTGTAAGATTTAGCACTGTTTGAAACACACAGTCATCTAGTGCCGAACGATTACATTCATTCTTTCTAGTTTCTGTAAAGAATAAATATGAGATATATCTGTAATGGCAATGAAATAAATATTTTAAAGCATCCACGCCTGTCCTTACACATGATTTATAATACTATTTTATGGCTCTCTCACAGAGTGTAAAATACACAGCTCATTCTATTGTAATAGATCAACATAACAGTAGCATGTTCGCACGTATCATGCGGAGGTTGATGTGGTGCCGAGCGGACGGCAGCGCTCTCTAGGAAGCAACCCCTCAAGGATCCTGTCTGAACTAAAGTCACATGTTGTCTCCGCCTTGTGACTCGGGGACTGGGAGGGGACCACAGAACCAATCGAGTAACCAGCAGATAGCGGCGTTATCTCTTTTAATATCCAGACATGGCAGAGGCTGGTGCCATGCTGTGTCGTGGGGGTCCTGGAACCTTGAGTTGGCCCAAGGGCAGCTGTCAGTTGGCAGTGTGAAATAATCCGTGTGAGTTATGACCTCGGGGCTGTGTGTGACTGATCTCCTGCTTCCTGCCTAGTGGGAAATAAAGCTCACGAGGCTTGGTTCCAGATTTTGGGGTTCTAACTTCAGCCACCCTTCAGTCTATCATCTAAACTTTCTGGACCAAAGCCTCTCTATCATTCAAATATGAGTAATGATACAACTCAGTGCTCTTAGTGTAGCGTAAGAACAGTCCAGAACAATCAATCTGAATCTAGTGAGGCACATTTAATAGATATTTTTCCCTTCATTCAATGTAATAGGCAATCTAACCGAAGACTCCAAGGAAGGGACAGAGAGCACAACGCTAGTAAATCTTGCAGCTTACTTCGAGCTTTTACTTGAAAACAAATTAACAAATAAACTCATAAAATGAGGATAGAGATAACCCTTTGTTTTAGAGAAGGTAT
Source organism: Myocastor coypus (assembly GCA_004027025.1). Taxonomy (NCBI): domain Eukaryota; kingdom Metazoa; phylum Chordata; class Mammalia; order Rodentia; family Myocastoridae; genus Myocastor; species Myocastor coypus. The sequence goes on from PVJA010027863.1 coordinate 10,106, forward strand.
TTGACCATTTGGTTATTAACTAAAGTTTTATGTCTTCCTAAGATTGATGTTGAAGCTTCAGTGGCCAGTGTGATAGCACTGGGCAGAAGGACCTCTGGGGATAGCTAGGCTTAAAGGGGGTTGGTGAGATGCAGCCTCAGCATGGGGTTCATGCCCTTGGGAGAAGAAAGGAGGTGGGGCTGAGTTCGCGCTCTCTACCACGTGACCATGCAGTGAAGGTGCAGCCGTGTGCTTGATCCAGCAAGGACGCTCGCCACACCCCTGCAGCAGACCCCTGATGCGGGCCTTCCTGGCCTGCTGCCTCGCTGTGTGTGTGTGTGTGTGTTGTTGTTTTGTGATACTTCAGATTGAGCTTTGAGTTGCAAATCCAGCACTTTTCATTTCTTCCTTTGGCACAGGGTCTCACTGATCACCTGGCTGCCCGGGCTGGGCTCAAACTTCGAATCCTCCTGTGTCTGCCTCCGAGAGTGTTGGGGTTCAGGCATGAGCTGTTATATCCAGTTAAACATTTGTTTATCAATGCAGCCAGACTGTAATCCTTTATTAGAGCAAATTGAGAAGATTAAAACATTTATACCATGCCAGGTTTTATTATAATTGGAAGTGTTTCAATGAACCAAGGAAGTTTTTCTTTTTCTGCAATGGACACTCTAGTGTGGAGAGACAGAGGACACGTGAGTCAGTAAAAGTATGGACTTGTGGATAAATAAATGCATAGACAAATACAATCACGGCAACCAAGATGGGAAGTGACATTTACAGGGCTAGACGGTAATAAACGCAAGTGCAAGCCAGCAGGAGAGGGATGCAAATTGGGCAGAGGGTGGCTGGGCGCTCATTCAGAGCAGGCAGCGATGCAGGTCCCCAGTGGCTCAGTAGCTGATTGCAGCACTCAGCGAGGTGGTGGACTCAGCCACGTGGCTGTCTCAAGGACCCTCCTACGTGGATGTGTAACAAATGTCAAATTGGGTTCTGAGGCCTCAGAGAACAGGGTGGAAGAAGAATAGCTTTTCCAGTCCTTCCAGCTTCTTCATTTGAGTTCATTTTGAAGCATTAGATGTGACGGCTCTACACGTGTTTCAGGGACTGGAAGGTGACCACCAGGCTGGCCCATGCGCCAGGCTCCGCTGCTTTTGCTATCACTGACAGCCATTTTCTCATGAAGATCCTGACAAATACATATTTACCCTATAGCGGAGCTAATCTTATACATTATAATATATTCCAATCATATATAACATTACTGTTATAGAGCCTGGTTTATGACCATAGTCAAACCAAATGGGAACATTGTTTAAAGTGTAATCTGAGGAATCTCCACGCTGATTTTCACAGTGGTTGTACCAGTCCACCCTCCCGCTAGCAGTGGGGATCTCCCTTTTCCCAGCAGCCCCTCCAGTGTTTGTTATTGGTTGACTTCTTGATGATCGCCATTCTTTTTGGGGTGAGGTGGGATCTCAGTGAAGTTTTAATTTGCATTTCTTGATTGATAAATGATACTGAACATTTCTTCATATGTTTATTTGTTCCATAGTTTAAGAACCTAAAAGAGTATATGAAGTCCAAAATGTACGTGGATACTGTAAAAAGGGAAAGACGTTCTTCAGAGGAAGTGAGAACTGGGATAACAAAAAGGATAATAAAAATAAAAAATAAATTTAAATAAAATTTAAAAATCTATCTATCATCTATCTATCTATCTATCTATCTATCTATCTATCATCTATCTATCTATCTGTCTATCTATCTATCTACCTATTTGCTATAGGATTTTGCTGCTCAGTTTGGACTCACAGTGATCTTCCTAGCTCAGCCTCTCCAGGGATTGTGGGCATGTGCCATCGCACCGACTTTTGGGGCCAATATTGTTTGTAGTACGGGGCTTGGAACCTGGATCCTAGAGTTTGCCAGGCAGGTGCTTAGACTGCGGAGCTAACTCCCCAGCCATTTTTATCTTCTTTTGCTTCCTTTTTATCCACACAACAGAGAGAGTAAGTAGTCCCAGAATGTCCTACTGTGTAGATGGGAATGAGCTAAAGTGGGCAGGGGAGGCCTGTCACCCCAGGCTTCTGCAGATGCATCTTCTCTGCTGTCGCCCAGTCATCCATAAAGGGATTCTGCACTTGATCTCCACAAAAAGGCTGAGAGGCAATCAGAAAGGAATTCTGGGTCCTGTGGAACTCTTTCGTCATCACTTGCAAAGTCAAAGTAGAGTCAAGACAGGAGCTCCTCATAATGGTGGTGCTCGGTCCTCATCCTCTCAGGCCTGTGGACCACTTACCTGTAGAGCAGCCTTATTTTCAATGACCAGTCCCTGCATCTTATGAAGAAATCGTCAGATGCTTGACAGACTGTGAGCAATCTGTGGCAGGGGACTGACATCTTGGTGGGCATTAATCACTGATTGCCAGATTTAGAGAAAACTGCCAAGGTCAAATGCTGGCAGGGAGAAGTTGATGGCTTTTCCAGCTTGCGGTTTGGTGAGGGCTAATGGTAGAAGTGCTCATGAAATGTCAGGACCCCAGGGAACTACAGGAGGGGAAAGGATGGCCAGGCCAGATCTAGGATGGAGGTGGCAGTTGAGAAATCTGGGTGTCAGTAAGACTCTTGTGTCCTTTCCCTGACCGTCTGTGGAGACACGGCAGAGATTGCTCTTGGCTCCTGCAGCCTTTTCATATATGAAGGGAGAGGAAGAGTGAAGGTAAGAAAGAAGCAAAGAGGGAAAAGTACCGATTTTGTCCCTAGTAGAACGACAGGGTTGGTTTCATAGAAAACGAAAATTTAAACACAGAAAGGGGAAGAGATACAAGCATGGACTGAAGGTATAACTGAAGATGGGCCAGACATTGTGTAGAAATTTCTGGAGGAGGCAGGGGACATGCAGGTGCAGGGAGTAGGGCTGGTGAGCAGAATGCCAAATGCTTGTCCTATCTGCCTCCTCTCAGGCTGGAAGGACTCTCGTGACCAGAGGATAAGCTGGATGGCCTGCAGACAGTGGGCTGAATGAGAACACCTCGAAAGACCCAGTGTCCTGATATCTGGAATTTTGCACTTTGTAGATATAGTTATCGATGCAGAGAGAGACCCTCAGTGGCTACTGGCAGAGTTTAGAAGGCACCAATTGCATGGGCAGGGACAGAAAGGAAGGGAAGGTGGAAGGAAAACTTTTCAGCACCTGGGACCAGGTCATGGGGCAGTTTTTATGACCTCAGTAACTCTCTCCTTTCTTGAACAGGACAGTGGAATTACTGAGAGGTCCTGAAGTCCTCTCTGATCCAAGTCCTGCTGCTCTTGTATTTACTACTGGAGCTGGGTCCTGGCCAGCATCCTCTAAGAATCAGAGAAGAGCACCAGCGCTGCAAGTCCTAGACAGTGGGAAGAGACAGGAAGCTCCCAGCTGAAGGGAGGCTGATCATGAGGTGTGGGCCGCAGGGCCAAACCTGGAATGTCAGAGGAGTCGACGATCATGAAAAGAAGGACAAGCTTGGCTGCCTCAGATGCTCTTAGTTAAGTATTACAGCTATTGGCTTTGACTAACCAAACTTTTTAAAATTATGTACATCAGGTACACTTTTACTGGGTGATAAATCTATATATAGTCATCAACACTTTTTCCTATGTTTATAAGCATTTCAAGGTGTCATTTAATTCTTAGCAGTACAGAATTGAAAAAAAATTCTGTCAAAAACCTGTTATAAATCTAAATTTTGGATCGAGAGTAAAAACTAAATATATGTAGATTTTTGTACAGCTGCGATGTTAATTGTTACTGACCTCATGGTCTATTAAATAACTTCATGTGTTCTCTTAGCATATGGCATTTTTAAGATGCGGGTCCTGAGAAAGACAATATATCATAATGATTATGCCAAAAGAAGAGTTATTCATGATGAGAGACCTATTCAAGTTCATGTTTATGTGAAGGTATTATATAACCATGTTATGATAGCTGGAGGTACCTGTGCCTTAAACAGTTGCAACAATGTCCTTATGATGATTGGACATTAGGCATTAATAATCTTAATAACCTTTGAAGTTTATGTATAGAAAATCAAGTACATTTTACTTAAATATCACTTTGATAATAAAAAATGGTTAAATGATAACAAATTAGATAAAAGTTTCTGTATGTCATTTACTATCTTACAAGTTGATAAACTAAAAAGTAACTTTATATTGGTAGAAATTTAACTGTGTTTCAGAGACAATAATAAAGACCTAATGATTCTAATATAATGATGTCATCAATATATTGTCTAGGAGCTCAAGTTGCCTTTGTAAAACTTTATATAACTCTTACCTGTTAATTTTGAACAAGGATTCAACTAATTAAGACAACTATGCTTGCTAAGAAATAACAGTTCTCTGGCTATGCTATAAATTTCAAGGTGCTTGATATCTGAGTGAAATCATAAGATTAAACCAGCACTGGTTTGTCTGATCTCCTGTGTGTTCAACTGCTGAATTGTAGGGACCAAAGTGAAAGATGGAACTGGACTGACTTGGTTGCTGAGACCAAATACCTGACACCCAGAATTAAAGAAGGGAAGGGTTATTTTGCTCAAAGTTGTGGAGGTTTTAGTCCAAACGTGGCTGATTCCAAGGCAGAGCAGCACATGGCAGAGGGCCATGGTTTACGGTGGTGAAAAACAGCAAAAGCAACGAGAGCGAAAAGGGAGGCGCAAAGGAGAAGTCTTTTTCCCTCCCTCATATTGTATGCAGGTGACCTGCACCAGGGAAGGTGTAGCGCTCACATCCCTTACCACAGAATTGGACCATGCATCAATTATAAACTCTAGCAGCCCACCTCAAGATTGCATGAGGCACTGTGCGGGCATCTAGCCTCCACTAACGTGGGCTACTGTGAAAGCCAATAATTTGGCCTTGGCCCTCTACAATCAACAAAGGCCCAAGATACAAGACAACCTATTCTACAAGATCCTACAATTTCGGTAAGTCAACCAACTTCCTGATCAAGGAGATTGTTAGCCCTCAAAGAACAGGAATTGCCTGAGGTATATATCCTGTGCTAAAAAATAGAGTGACTAAAGAGAGAAATGTCTTCTATGCTTCCACAGGAGGTCACATGGTCAAGCAAGACAGTGGCCCAACGCAGCAGTTAATCCTAACAGAAGAGCTCAGGAGCTCTACACCTACCATGCAAATAACTCTTGAGAAGCCTAACTTATCTTAATATTTGTCAAAAGATAGTTTGCTTTGGTTAATACTAACTAGTTGTACTTTAAGTTGGTCTTAAACACCTAACAGAAAAGTATAACCAAGAATATAAAAGTTATAGTAATGTAGACTGGCCATAAACAAGACACCTCAATTGCTAACCCCTGCTGTTGGCTTCTGGCCACACTGGGAGACATAACAGACAGCTGATGACGGTTGTCCTTTCCACTCCAGTGCTCATGCTTTGGTCCTATATCCTCTAAAGTTTGTTTATTCATTCCTAGACACTCTCCTTACCCAAGCATCTCTTTCAGCTTCTCTGGATATCCTGCTTTGCTGAGAGAATGCAACAGAGAGAATGAATGTCTGCTTACAGAGTTTGAAGAAAGAGTTCAAAGATATGGCGGGGTGGAGAACGTGAAAACCTGCGGCCCTCTCTCTTCCATCAAAGGTATAAACAGGAGCGACTTCATTTTAGAATTTCTTTCGCCCTAAGCTGCCCTCCCACACCATGTGCACCAGGGTTTGAGTTGTTACACTTAGCAGGAACACCTGCAGCCTTGGACTCTGGGAACACCTCATGCCGACGACACCTCAAGCCTCATGCCTATGTATTTTTCTTCTCACGTTCCACTATTTCTCTTTTCTTTTTTATTTTAAAGAAAAAAAACAAATGATAAAAACAATGGTAGAAAATTTCAAAAGAAGATTGTGTGAGAGTAACGGTGGTTAGTGCATTGTGTACTGTTATCTTCAAAGTAGCTGTCCATATTACGAGATAGTGGCATGAACAACTGATCAAACAACACACGCATAAACCTTTCTTTTCAGTGAAGTAATAGCAAATTATATATATATATTTTTTTTCTTTTCCCTTTTTTCTTTTATTCTTTCTCCCATGCTGTTCTGCTTGACAACCCTTCTTCAATGTTTCCCCTTCTGAAGTTCTCTATGGGGAGCCTCCTCATCTTATTAATGGTCTGTTATGGTCTGTATCTAGTCCCCACCCCCCAAAGCCTCATGCACTCATGGGGCAGGGACTTCTTGAGTTTGAGATTAACTCACTGGGATTATGGGTGATCCAATGATGAGATTATGAGACTGAGTATTGCTGGGGTTATGGGTGTGGTCTGAGGTGGCTATCCTAAGACAGAAAGCCTGAATTTAATATAAGAGAGACAGAGAAACAGACTCCCCCTCTGTTGCTTTCTGTTGTCATTGTTGGCCTCTTGCTATTCTGTTGCCATGAACTGCTGCTCTCTGCCAAGTACAGTCTGTCTTGGAGCCCGCCAAATATGGACTAAAACCTCTAGTAACTGTGAGTTAAATAAACCTTTCCTTACTTCATTTCAGGGGTTGAGTATTTGTCCCAGGAATAAGAGAAGAGTAACTGAGACAGGACCTAAGGGGGCATGTAAAGGAACCTCTTGGGAGCCTCATTCTGAGACAACAGATGCAGGTATTAGGCTCAGCCTTAGCTTAGGCTACAGAAACAGCTGCCTCTTTGTTTGGCCACAGGCGCTCTTTCAAGCTCAGGGCCATATTCAACCCCTGAGACTCCTCTGCAGGGGCCCATTCACTGTTATCCTGTCCAGCCCCACAGCAGCAAATGTGGATGAGACAATCGCTCGGATTCTCCACAGCAGGGTAAAGCCAGTGTCTTGAGACTTGGACTGTGTCTTTCACTTGTTAGCACTGTGTAACACGACAATCCAGAAGAAGCAGACTGAGCTCTTAGCATCCAGTGAAGGATAGCAGCCCCACCATAGCCATTCGGAGGCTGGCTGATCTAAGCGTGGCAGAAGCCCGAGGGTGCTGCTGAGTTGTGACAGAGGCCCTGAGTACCTCTATGTCGATCCACAATGCACTGCCACGCCTTGCTTTCGACTGTGTTTGCTTCTCTCCTGGTTTTCATCATAGTCCTAGCAGAGACTGTAGCCTGGACTGCAGGTCTCTTCTTGCTGTGTAACTGGGGCCACCCACGTGGGGGATCAATGGCCATGGGAAGCTAGAGAGCAGGATCCCCATCAACTGGAGCAGGATACACTAGAGCTCCCTCATGGGTTTGGCTTCTCAAGAAGCCAATAACTGCAAGAAACTACCTGGCTCAGTGAGGAAGATCATTCACAGTCTTGATAGCAATTCTAACTTATCCAGGCCAAAGGGTCTGGTCAGGTGACCAAGAAACTTCCCAGAAAACCACAAGATGGGCTTCCCTGACCACTTTGAGCCGAACCCTCACCCTTTGTCCAGCTTTTCTCTCCCACAATGGACCTGGCGTGGCGACAAGGCAGACATCCAGTGGAAGAACCCAGGGGGTCTGTTTTGGATATCAGAAAGAACCGCATGTACTGTGCTCCCCCGAAATGGGTCAGGGTCTTGTGCACCAGGGACAATCCACCTATCTTTCTTTCTACTTCTATCTACTTGTCAGGGGAAAACATCTGGCGTCCAAGCGAATGAAGACAGGGGCACACATAGAAAATGATGTACCTACCCTGTGAACTGGCAATTGGAAAGATGAAAAGTGGTGCCCTTAATGCACTGTTCAGTGTTATGGTCCTGCCACCTGGGAAGCAGATGGGTCCTGGGGCGACTACACCCCTATTTATATGCTGAACCACATAATTAGACTGCAAGCAGCTGTGGAGATTACAACTAAGGAAACTGCCAGAACTCTTAACAGCCACACAACAGACCAAAATCTGCCATCTATTTAAACCTCTTGGTCTTAGATTATTTGCTTGCTCCCCAGAGAGGGGCTTGTGAAAAGTGTAACCTGAGCCACTGCTGCCTTCAGACGGATGCCAAGGGAAAAGTCATAGAAGAGATCACAGATAAGATGAGGAAAACCGCGCATGCTCCACCCCAGATCTAAACCTGGGGTATGTCGGATGGTCTTCAATACCTGGGGACACAAAATCCTCATAGGTAGTAACATTCAGGATGTGGGGAACCTGTCTGGTTCTGCTTGGCTTAGCTCCCCTTCTTATATGTCTTGTCTCTAGCAATATTGTGATGATGGTCGAAAAAAAAATGGCCACATAAGTGATGATGTTACAGATGGCCAAACCTTTGAACTAGGATAGAATGGAGCCCAACCATCCAGAGAGGGATGTGGTGGGGGACCTCACCATGTGTTGGGGGAGGAACATCTTGCAAAGCAGCAATAATAGCCTTTGTGTACCCATGTGTGCTTCTGAGGTAGCTGTAATGTAAATCCTATCTAACCAGGCTGTAGAATGTTAAGGGGCATGAAACTAACTTTATCCCCAAGGTCCATAAACATAGGTCTAGAATGTGTGCATTTTGGAATATTTCTATTGATGGATTATTAATTTATGAGTTTATTATATTAAGCAATGAATACTTAATAGGGAAAATCACAAAAATAATGTATTGATGTTTTAAAATTTATTGCGTGTTTATTAAAAAATCAGAATATTTAATACCACCTGGTTGTTGGTATACAAAGTCTAAATAAGAAAATCAGAAATAAATTTTATAGAAGCTACCAGGGAAATACCAATAGAGACCCCCCTGCAAAACTTTTACTTCAATTAGTATACCTAAGGCAATCTGCATGTGTGACAACAGTACATTCTGTAGGTAACATGCATTGCTTACAGTGACAGTGCGTGACTTTTGCTTTCTGATGTTATGCTAGGCTATATTTTTTTTGAATATTTAAAATTTTATTTTGAAGACTAAAAATAGCAGAAACAATGATAGAAAAATAGTAACAAGCAGAAGTACATATAGTGCAGAATTTCAACCAAGAACATAAATTTAATGATGGTTGTATTACATATTTTCATCATCATATCTGTTTAGATTAATAGATATAGGTATCTAAGTTTGGTAAAACAAACATTAACACTTTCAACAAATCTCATTTTTTGAAAAACTCTTCTAAATGCATTTTGTATTTAAGTCACACTTCAAAAAAAATTATAGGGGTTGAGGATGCAGAACAGGTCCTGAGCTTGATTCCTCGTATCCTCCAAAATTTATTTATTTATTTATTTATTTATATATTTATTTATTTATTTATTTATCTATCTATTTATTTATCTTTTGAGTTCTTACACTAGGGAGATCATATGATATTTGCATATGTAGGTCTGGTTTATTTCACTTATGTGCATATGTTCAAGATACATCTACTTATATATGAAGTCTTCTAGTTTAACATTCCTTATAGCTGAGTAATATTCCATTTTATGAAAATACCACATCTTTTTCAACCAATCGTCAGATGATGGGTATTTCAGTTGTCTCCAAGATTTGGCTATCACAAATTGTGTTGCTATGAACGTAGGTGCACAGATATCACTATGGTATGGTACTTTCAGTTCTGAGAAATTCCCAGCAGGATAGCTGGATTGAATGGGATTTCCAGTTCTAGTTTTTTAAGGAGTCTCCACACTGCTCTCCACAATGGTTGCACCAGTCTGCATTCCCACCAGCAGTGAAGAAGAGTTCCTTTTTCCCCACAGCCTCTCCAACATTTGTTGTTGGTCGATTTATTTATGGTAACCATTCTTTCTCGGGTGAAATGGTATTTAAGTATTGTTTTGACTTGCATTTCACGAATGGCTAGCGATGTGGAGCATTTCTTCATATATTTATAGGCTCGTTGAATTTCGTTCTGTGAGAAGTGTGTGTTCATCTCATATGCCAATTTCTGGATTGGGTCTTTGGATTTTGGGACCCTAATGGTTTCTAGTTCTTTATAAATTCTAGATAGAAGACCTTTGTCCGAATACTTATTAGTTAAAATTTTTCAAAATTTGTGGGTTTTTTTCACTCTGTTTATAATTTCTTTTGACATGAAAAAACTTCTCAGCCAGAGGAGGTCCCAGTTGTTGATTCTTTTAAGTGTTATGTGTGCGTTTAAATTTTTGTCCACAAACTCTTTGCTTATCCTGATGTCTTCAAGATTTCCTCCAACTTGCTCCTGTAGGAGATTTAGTGTTTCTCTTTTAGTATTTAGATCTTTAATCCATTTTGACTTTGTGTTAGTGCATGGTGATAGACCTGGGTCATGGTTTAGTTTTCAACATGTGGAGAGCCAGTTCTTCCAGCACCATTTGTTGAATAGGGTATCTTTCCTTCATTAAACATATTTGGCGTTTGGCCATACTTGACTTCTCAATGGTCTTGCTCTTTTCTTTAGGAGGCTCTCATTACATTATACAGTGTATAGTTAACAGGGACATAAAATGTCAATAGAAGAGATTATTCAGTTCTTAATATGTGTTGTGTTTTTAGAACAGGCATCACCATTTCCACATCAGCTCTGTACCTCCTTACACAACCTAAAAATTAAAATCAGAAATAAATTGCTATATGAACTGCAATAAAAATGCCAATAAAACTCTGCTGCAAGAACAAGGTTCGCATCACCTGCCATACACAACACGGCCTTCATACGTGACAACTGCACGTGTCAAGCACACCGTGCTTAGATGTCCTTCCTTATGAGGGGGTCTTGTCACTTCTCCTAGTGCTTTGCCTGAATTTTCTACTATGTGATACAATGTACCCTTAGTAGGGAAAGAAGGTGCCAGTAAAATATAGTGTTAGGTCTCGGGAGATACGCAGTGGAATAAGTGCTTGCCTGTTAAGCCCAAGGTCCTGAGTTTGATGCCTAGTACCATAAATAAATAAATAAATAAATAAATAAATAAATAAAGTATCAAATATGTACTAAATGCTTAGAAGAAACATCAACATGTTCATATCAACTGTTTGCTTGCTTATGTAATCTAAAAGGTAGCACCAAATACAAAAAGTCCGATGAACAGCAGTGGAAAACCAAGTATGAGTCTATCACAGAAGTAAGCTTCACTTCACCAGTCGCACTCAAGGCAGTTTCTACACCCTACAGCTGTGTGTTGCACAAACAAGCATTGCCTGCCTTGCAATACGTATGGGTTGTTTTCCTGTCCTTTCTGGGGCACAGTTGACATCTTTATTGTTTCCCTGCTACTGTAGTAGGTCTTCACGGTGTCACACCTGACTGTTCACCTGTTAGCTCATGAGTGTGCTTTACAATGCTTTTGTATAGTTTACTGGGCAGAAATATCTTACCTTTCCTCTATCATAATTGATCTGTTATGAGCTTCAGTCTCAATTTTCTAAAAAAAAAATTCTCGGTGATATTTTGCACTTATCGTTTTCTTTGTAAACAATTGGTGTCACAGATATTTGTTTGCTTATTTATTTATTTTTGTATTTTAGACCAAGGTCTACAGGGCCTTCCTACATAGGTCAGACTTACAATAGGCCTCTTTTCAGACTCCCAAATGCTGGGATTATAGGTGCATGCCACCACACCCAGTCTCAGTAAGCTGTGGAGGCAGGGCCAGCACAGCACACCTGGGGATTGAACCCTGGCTGCTGTGTCTGCCTAAGTAAGTTCTTTAATTCATTGAGCTATTTGGCTTGCCTTTATGCCAAAAATGTTTAGGACTGAGTAAAACACAAACATTGGCCAATGCTTTTTTTTTTTTTTTGTCTTTTTGAGACAGGGTCTCGCTATGCAGTTGAGGCTGGTCCTGAGCTCACTTTTGTAGCCCAGGCTGGTCTCGAACTCGCACCAATCCTCCTGCCTCAGCCTCCCGAGTGCTGGGATTACAGGCGTGAGCCACCACGCCCGGCTGGCCAATGCTTTGTGTTTCAAGTAACATTGCAGTTGCATCAACAACATCCACTCCATGTTTGCTTTTGTTGTTGACAGTTTCCATCTGAGGAGTATGGACAGTATCCATATTTCTGTCAGCTAATATCAGCAGTACCAGTTGGCTTTTCTTCGTTGTATAGGATGCCAGTGTTATATCTTTCTAAAATTCAGACTCTACTGTACAATTCTCTGTTTTGAAATTGCAAAATTTCCTTCTTCTTTGTTCCTGTATATAGTTCCTGTGCTGATCAACTTGTACACTGTTAACTGTGCAACATCAACTGGAAAGCAGCAAACCAATTGTTGAATGTCACATTCTGATCAGTTTGTAAGACGGGAGCGACAGGCCTATTTACAACATCATTTAGTTTATTACTATACCAACAAAGATCTCATAGCTGAGTTCCAGGATAAATGTCTAAGTTGAAAGAATACTAACTTAGCAACTATAAAGTGATAATTTCTCATGTCTTATTTTGACGTTTCACGTTCCGTAAATCTTGTATGCTACTGTGATCACCTGGAAAATCCCTACTAAGTAGATCAGATCCATGAATGCCTTCAGTGCCGCTAGTTGAGTAGTCATAATGAAAACAGCTTGGAGTACAGCTTTTGGTGTATCCAAAACGCTTTTCTTTCATTGAAGCCTTTGTGTATCTCTCAGCATCTTCTAGCACTTCGTCCGTTATGAGTTCCAACGCTGAGTGGCAGCGTTCTGCCCAATACATTTCACCTCTGCCAAGACCTTCACTGTCTTCAGACCTGGTTCTAACTCTAGACTGTTCTGTTTGGTTGCGTAGCTATTTTGCAACACCTCACCTAGTCAAGTATGCACTCCGTTGTTGCTTTCTTTATCAGCTGAACCAAGGAGTCTGAATTCCTTGAGTCCATACCAGTTGATTCTTGTTCCGCTTCACTGCCATGGTAACTGTGGCTCACATGGTCAGTATAAAATAATCATCATCGCTGGTGTCATCCATCTGTGCCACCCTTCTGTAAGCAAGGCACATATCTTATCATAACGGATCACCATTGTCATGCACGCATGAGTGGTCTGATGACTCCCTTTTGACCTCCTCCAAAACTTGCAATTCTGGTTTTTCATGTTCCAGTGTACTGAACTGCAATACTTCTACTAGGAAAAATACATTTTGCCAAATCCTTGAGTGGTTTGGGTCTATTGAACTCTCTGTGGTGTTTGGTCAAATATACACAAAATCAGCCAATGGGAGCATCATGGCGCGTCAAAGTTCCATTTTGTCACTTTGCATGTATGTACCTTCCTTGCTCTTGTTCATCATACCAAGTGTGTAGACACATAGACTGCTTCCTGTCCCCCTCACGGGAAGGTACCGAGATGCGAAGCCAGCTACCATAATGTGGAAATACAAGCTTACGGTAGAAAAGTAAGGCATTAATGTGCTGGATCCAGCCTTACACCCTGTGTATCAACCAGACTGTAGAGTGTTAGCGTATGCCCATATAAGGAAGACAAAGACACACTTGTGTAGAAGTGTGTAGCTATGCAAATGGGGCGCTCACCATTGGTTACAAATGTGCTGCCTCAGCGTAGGCACAACTAAAGCTGCTCCCTGGAGAAAAGGCCTCCGTGTAGGACCTCGCAGGAAAGTCCCCCAGCCTTGGCCTCGGCCTCCACGCGCTCCTTCCTTTGCTTCTCCTCTGCGACTTACTCATGCTCCCCATCTGGTCAGGATTTTCTACTTTTTCCTAAAGGCATGTCCCGGGGCTTCTTCCTTTGGAAAGTTTTTCTAGATGCTCGGCTATGGGCTAGGGGCTTCTTAGCCTCATTTCAACAACATTTGTTGCTTACCTCGGTTCTAGTACTTACTTCTTAATTATTTTAAAATATGCACATTATTTAATGAGAGACCTTTCCGCTGTAACAGAAATCTATCTCAAATTTATTTTATTTTATATTTTTGCAGAACCAGGGATCAAACTCAGGACCTCGCACTTTCCAGGCAGGCACTTGGGCCCCTGAGCTATCTCCCTGACCCCTATTTCAAATTTAATGCAGATAAGAAATGTTTAAGGGAATATGAATTGGCTTCATAACTGAAGTTTTAGTATAAGCCTGAAGCTTTTTTTTTTTTTCCAAAATTTGCTAAGGGCTGTGCTTGACCGAAGCTGGTCTCTGATAGAGCTGCACACACACACACACACACACACACACACACACACACACACACACACAGAAAGAGGCCGGCTCACCGAGGAATGCTCTGCTTTGCTTTACACCTCCTGTCCTGAAACAACTATAAATAGTGCACCCTCTGACTCTCATTAGTGCCCTGGGATTTCCAATAAATTATACGGCTCCCCTACTTAGTGACTTTCTGGCCTGACTGCAACTTCTTGGTCACTTTCAAGGACTAAGATTTACTCCTCTCCGCACAGAAGAACTCGGACCACTCCTGAGCACAAGGGAGTGTGTGGCCATTCTTTTTTCGTATCCCTTCGATTGTCACGTCCCTGGTTTTCTGATCTTAGGAATGGAAAGGAAAAAGATGGTCAAGGAGCTCTGTATATGGCTGTTCCTGCCTGCCTGCCTGCCTGCCTGCCTGCCTGTCTGTCTGTCTGTCTGTTGGTCTCTCCCTCCCTCTCTCCTTTCTTCTCTCCCTCCCTCCCTCCCTCCCTCCCTCCCTTCCTTCCTTCCTTCCTTCCTTCCTTCCTTCCTTCCTTCCTTCCCTGGCCTGTTCCTCTTGATTACTACTATTGCTGTAGCTAAAACTCATCTCTCAACCAAGACTCCGAATGCCTGCTCTCTCGTGGAGGGGGGCACCTCTGATGACAGCTTGGGGAGGAGCCCAAGGACGCTCCACCTTGCAAGTTATTTTCTTTGACATAGGCTTCGTAGAGTCTCAGTCACTTTCCATCTTGGCTACCTTCAAGGATGTCCCAAACAGTGTCCTGCTCCTTGGACTGCCCAGCTTGCGGTGCTATGTATTCTGAGGAAAGAAGTTAGGTGGCTTAAGCCCTGACAAATGCTGCTGTATCATTTCTACCCAGGAATTGTCACATGTTTTTGCCAAAAGCAAGTCGTGGGATTCTAGATTTTTTTCTTGTCTGTCTGGCTTTTCTACTTCCAATATTCCAGCATCCGTGGCTTCTCAGCTCTGCAGCACACTTTTCCCTGGAAAACTTCCTGAATGGAGGAGGCATCGTGGTGGTGAGGGCATTGTGTTTTGTGCCATTCAAGCTTGTGGGAAATAGTTTGGAAGCTGGGAGAAGTTGGAGGTTCACCCTCAAAATAAGGTCAGTAACTAGAAACAGCTGCTACGCTCTCTTCTTCCGAAAGGCAGACTTCCTTCCTTGGACATGCGCTCTCTCTGGCCAGTTAAATAATCTCGAAAGGTGTGATAAGAAAGGCTACTGCATTCCCATTCCTCCAGAGGGCCATGAGCAAGCTTATTTAGCAATGTTTCTTCTGATCCTTTAACTGTTGGGTCTATCCTGATTCATGAGAAATGGAAGAATCCCAAACTTGGTTCATAAATTATGCCAAAAAACCCAAGACACAGATGGGTCAACATGGAGTTGGCCTCATACCAAAGTGGGTGAAGGGACTTTGTTTCTCAACCTCTCTTTTTTTTCTGCTTTGGTTTTTCTTTACTTCAGAGCCCAAAGTTTTCTCATAGGAGGTATAGGCCTGTTTCAGCCTTGCATTATTGAACTCACCAACTCAGAAGAGAGAACAATCTTCCCTCTTATTAAATTCTCTGTTAAGCTCTGTCTCTGTCTCTGTCTTTTCCCAAAAGCTTATTTTTGTTTTGTTTTCTTTTTGAAATAGGTACTTGCTACGTAGCTACCCATCACATTTAGTGGGGTTGGTTTATTTTTTTTAACCAGAGAATTGTTAACTAAATTTAAAAAATATTTATTTATTATTTTATTTGCATAGGGTCTCACTGTGCAGTTCAGCCTCCCCAGGGCTGGGGCTGCAGGGGTGTTCAACTACACCCAGCTTTGGTGGTTGGCTTGGTGTGGGGCCAGCACAGCATATGGGCCAAACTCATGTCCTTGAACTTTCCAGGCAGGTGCTTCGGATGTTTAGGTTGCTGAGCTATTTCCCTCGCCAACTAGTTGTTGTTTTGAAAAGTTTTTTTTTTTTTTTTTTTTTTTTGCCGGGGGGACTGGGGATCAAATTCAGGACCTTGCATTTGCCAGGCAGGCACTTATGCCCCTGAGCTATCTCCCTGGCCCTGTTTTGAAGTGTTTTGCTAGTGAAAAAAAATAGCCAGCTATAACACGGACCAAGGAGTAGTTAGCTTAATTATTTCACAGATATACTGCCAAGATATTGGTCAGTGTACAACTGTTACTTTTTACTCTTCACCACGCAAATACATACATTCAATGTAGTTGTATGCATCATGCTGTTAGAGGAAGATGCATAGCAAGGCATTTAACCTTCAGGTTATGGAGTGAAGCACAGAAAAGGTAGTGGAGCTTGTATAGGTACCCCTCAGCAAGCACATTCAGCTGCAGTCTCTGGTGTGTTTGTAGCAGCTCACATAGCACACACTTTATAAGCACCCAGTATCTATCTATCTACTATCTATCTATCTATCTATCTATCTATCTATCTATCTATCTATCTATCTATCCACTCTTATAGCAAGGGCCGATGGCTGAGTGAGGGCTTTAAAGTATGGTGCAGACTTGGATAGATCTTGAGTTACTACCCAAGAGACTCAATACATACACATTTTAAGAAATTAAGGCTCTTAAAATTTAAGTGGGCTAGCACCTGTGGGTGCACAGTTGGAGGGAGCCAGGGTATTCATGACACCTCTTACTCTCCAGTAGCTGGGCAGCTACAAGAGAAGATTCAGAAGCCTCCCTGGTGTATTCGGCACGGACCACACCTGAAAACTGTTCTGAAGTCACTCCGCGGCTTTTTCTTTTATCTTTGCTTGCTTTTCTATGCTTCTTCTGGTGACCTGAGAATTCGCATATCTCTTTTCTCCTCTGTCCCCAAGACACTGCTGCTCCAGGCTGCTAGGAAGCCTATGTTTGACAAGCAGGAACTACAAATTCACCACATGAAATATGAACGTTGAAACCTGCATCAGTAGAAGGCGCAGACACAAGGCATGTTTGCCGCGGGGGTTTCAAGCTCTGAAAATGTGGCCCAGATGTGCACCCAGGCAGGGAGGTGCATTTGAAAAGATGTTAGGAGCCGGTGGGCGCCGAAGCCTGGGTGTTTCGGAACGTGCCACACAACTTTGGGGCTTGATGCACTGCGCTCTTAAGAAGATGCAACTTTTCCTCACTCACTGGAGGCCCAAGATGCAGGAATGGTGGTAGCAGCCACCAGCTGCGTCAGGAGCGCTGTGAAGAATCAATGCCCTAATTTACCTTCAGGTGCAGCTGGGCAAATCACAGGCTGCGTTGCGATATAGTTGCGTAACACATAGAGAATGCCCACGATAACACCCTGGAGACTGAGCGAAGTGACTTCCATTGGGTCCCTGCCTTTTCCTGGGACTCAGCTTCTTCAGTGATAAAATCCGGGGCTTGAACTGAATCAAACTGCAGTCCAGCTCCAAGCAAGGGGCCCCGTGTCATTCAGGGTGGAAGGGCTCATTGTGATGTGAGACTCCGTTCTTCCTGTAATTTATAGTGAAAGAAACGATTCCCAATTAGATCTACGTGACAACACTGGCTTCCAGGTAAATCTTACTGCACAGAAAATAACCTCCGGAAACTTGATGGCAGAGTTGTCAAGCAGCCTTACCATGCATTCCCATAGGTCCTAGATTGCTACGACTGAATCAGACACCTGCTCAAGAAGTTTATAGGAGGCCAGGGCAGGCGCCCTGTGGTGCTACGGTCATGGAAAATGAGCCTCGATGTGGCCTTGGGACTTATGCCCCTAATGACCATAAAACCATAAATGCTGTTACGGGGAGGTCCTTAACCTCTGGGTTTCAGTGTTCCAGCACCTAAAATACCTTCGCAGGGCCTGAGCTGTTTCAGTATCTAACATAGCACCATCTTATCATAGAGGTTCCTAGTGTCATCGGGTGAATATTCATGAAAAGGACTAGCATGGTGCCTCTGGCCTGGTCAGCCTTGCAAACAGGTAGTATTTTCTTTTTTTTTTTTTTTTTTTTTTTTTTTTTTTTTTTTTTTTTTTTTTTTTTTTTTTTTTTTTTTTTTTTTTTTTTTT
>PVJA010027864.1:0-22048 GCA_004027025.1 Myocastor coypus
ACACACACACACACACACACACACACACATACACAGAGGATATCATGGATAAGTGTACCACTGATTTCTGCTCAGTTATTGAAAGGAAAAGTTAATGCTTAAATTTTTTTTATCTCTCTCATGTTTTGACAAATTTTGCATGCTTATGTCTGGTAATTTGAACAACTAATCTGAAGACAACAGTATGCAATATAACAACTATTGCTGAATTGCTATTGTTTTGTTCAGTGAAATTTTGTATTGTTTCTAATGTGTATTTTTTATAATTTTTCTTCTCTTTAAAAAAACAAAAATAAAAAATGCACTGTAAAAAAATTGCTATGCCTGTATTTTGAAATTAGATGACCAGTGTAATAAACATTACACCTAGGGGCCCGGCGGGACAGCTCGGTGGTCTAAAGCGCCTGCTTGGGAAAGCTTGGGTGGCTTCAGGGACTGTGGTTCGATCCCCGGCCCCACATGCTGCGCCAGCTCTGCTCTCAGGGCAGGCTGAGCCGGCCATAAAAATGAGTGAATAAATAAACAAAGGTTCTGAAACAATAAACATTACACCTAAAGTGCAGGTGACTAGCTTTTAACATGGCCATTTGGACCATGTGTCTACAAATTAAAATTGAATAAAGCAAAATAGATTCAGATCTTGGGACATCAAGACCAGATTATAGGTATATATTTAATTAACATTGAAAGCAAAACTTTCCTAAGTCTCCACAAACAAACTACCATTGTTTTATATCTTAAGGTTCCTAGATAAGGCTGACAGTCCCATTAGACACTGCCTAACATTTTAACTAAAATTAACTTAAGGTTGCAGTATATCTTAATAACTGTAATGTCACATCATGTGTAAAGATGCAGCAAACAAACTAACATAGTTTGGTGGCAAGTGGTCAGTTGGAGAAGTTTTCTGGAATGCGACACCCCAAAAGTTTCTAGATGATGACAGAATATAGGAGCACTACAGAGGTTTACATACACTCTCGCTTTTCATGTGAAAAGACTCCGGCATGAGTGTACATGTGAGGTCTGCGTTTGCTCAGATTCACCGAAGGAGTCGTCAGCAGAGCTGGGGCGAGAATTTGCGTGAGTGTCTCCCTGAGCGCCTTCACAACACCAACTCCGCGCTCCAACTGTACTCTTCGTGTTTTACGAACCAAAGTAAAGTAAAAAATAATCATCTTCAAAGAAGTAGAGGGCCCGGTGGGTTGGCTCAGTGGTCTAAAGAGCCTTCTTGGGGAAGCTTGGGCGGCTTCAGGGACCGTGGTTCGATCCCCGGCACCACATGCTGCGCCAGCCCTGACCTCGGGGTGGTTGAGTCAGCCATAAAAATGAGTGAATAAACAAAGGTTGTGAAACAAGGGAAAATAAATAAATAAATAAATAAATAAATAAATAAATAAATAAAACAAAACAAACAAACAAAAAAAACAAAGAAGTAGAGATAGACGAGTGGGAAAAGGTCACCAAGAACGTCAGAAATGAGGCTTAATATTGTGTTATTGATTCATAATGGGACATGTAGCTTCAGGTTATGAACCTTGAACATGGAGAAAACATATTTGCATTCTCACCAATTTACACAGCTATAGAGAAACTAGAACAAAGAAGTGAAAAGACGAATATTATAGATAGCTGCTGTTTTTCAATTATCTCAGAAAGATTTCCACTAAATACAATTTTATCAATAAGACTAAAATGTTCTTTGACTATTGAATATTACATATACTTTTTTTCCTAAAAGGGAAATGCCTTTGTAATACATAAGTAAATTGAGAATGCCCACCATTTTATATGCTTTTCTTAAAAGTCAAATAAATTTTTTCACTGATATCTTATAAATTCATGAAATATACATGGCACTTGAAACTCAAGCATGTATCATCATAAATACAGCTTAAAGCTGGACCAATAACTGGCAGCTCATGATATTAACTAAATCCTACTGGAAACAATATTTTCTTTAACAATGAAAGCAAGGCCATTTTTTCAGAGTCCTTCAAGGCCAGTGTCAAGCTGTGCTGATACTCTAATGTTGTTAAAAGCTTTCTATTTAGAAATACGCATCCACAAAACGTTGTGCAAATGTCCCACAAAGTCCTATGAGCCCCTGACTTCGTCTGCCACACTGACACCGGCCTGCACATCTACACTGCAAACTCAAAAGGAGGCGAGGGCGGTGGGGCAGGGCTTAGGAGAGCTTCCCGGGATTCGCACACGCGCTTGTGTGTGTCTCCGTCATGCTAATTATCATGCATCCCGATAGAAGGACACACCGTCAAAATCAGGATCATCCTGTAACCTTAAGGAGACAGACGACCGCTGCTGTACAGCCAAGCGCAAGCTCTATGACCTCTCCAACCCTGATTTACGAGACTCCATTAACTTCTTCTCCATTTTGATAATTTTATCATTTTAAGAATGTCACAGATGGGCTGGTGAGATGGCTCAGTGGTCTAAAGCACCTGCCTAGAAAAGCTTAGGCAACTGCAGGGACTGCGGTTCGATCCCTGGCACCACACGCTGCACCAGCGCCAGCCCCACCCACGCGGCAAGCTAAGCCAATCATAATATAAAAAAAAAAAGAAGAAGAAGAATTTCATGTAAATTGAATTGTATTTGTGTAACTGCTCAAGGTGGACTTTGGATTCATTGTGTTTCCCTTGAGAGCTACCTAAATTACTGTGTCTGTCAAAATATAACAATTTTAATAGAACAATTTGTTCCTTTCGTTGCTGCATATTATTCCATTGTAATAGTTTACCATGGTGTAATTTTTTAAGCAAGTTGTGATTTATTTTACAAATATATGGCACTCTGAAAATGAAAATATTAGGCAAAATGATGCATGCAGTTATAATAAATACTTTTTTCATATGTAATATAAATAAAGATGTTTAGAGAGCATATTTTCATAAGGCTTCAATGTATTCTAAAAAGAGGACTTTTCCGTAAATAGAGACCAATTTGCAAGCTCTGAAAATGTCATGCATCCTAGTTAGCAGCTCGGTTTATAGCTGGAAAGATTTTGCCTGTTTCCTATAAAGTTTCACAAATATTTTACTCCTTACTTCAGTATTTAAGTTTTTTACATATCAATTTTGTTTAGGACATTTGATTTAATAAGAAATATAGAAAATAACCACTTCCCTATAGTTTGTACACTGTTACAATTTAGAATATGATAAAGGTACACAATTTATTGTCACAGTAATATGTTCCATAACATTAGTAATTTTCATAGCAGTTTAAAAAATACTTCCTACTGCAGGAGCTGGGGAGATAGCTCAGTAAGCACTTGCCTGGCAAGTGCAAGGGCCAGAGTTCAGTCCCTAGTTCTGAATAAAAAAAAAAAAATCACTTCCTATTATTTTATTTATGTAAAAGGCACATAAAAATCACACAATTTGAAAATTGAAAAGTAATATATTTCATTTTGAGCAAAAATATAATTTTAAAATTTTTGAAATAATATTTGGCTTACTACTTTTGAAATGTTTTGAAAGAGACTTTCAACAGTTTGACTTATAAGATCACTGTTCTTAGAGAAGAAAAGCACTTTTCCTTTATGACAACCTCAAGACACCTATACACAGATACTGCTTTTGACTTGTTATGCAGCTGTAATTAATTAAATTATGTAATATATTCTTTTTTATTTTCACAACTGCTGATATTCTTTTCAAGTTTTCATTACCAATGGTTGCGATGGTTGGATAACACCGACTAAACAAATTGCTTCCAAATCAGCATGACTGGGGCTAGGGAGATAACTCAGCAGTCTAAGTGTCTGCCTGGCAAGTGGAAGGACCCAGGTTCAGTCCCTGGTACCACATGCTGTGCCAGCCCAAAGCCCCGGGAGCACCATGCCAGCCACCACCGAAGCCAGGCGTGGTGACACACACTGGTGGTTCTGGCACTGGGGAGGCTGAGACAGGAAGATCATTATGAGTCTGAGTTGCATAGTGACTCCTTGTAGCAAAATAAGTAAATAAATAAGATTTTTTTAAAAAAATATTTAAATCAGCACAACCATAATATAAGACACTGTCTTAGAGCTTACAGCAGCATCCAGTCGGGCTGTTTAAAAGACACTCTAGGATTGTGTGCACGCTAGCACTGCCTTACCTCTTGGGATCATTTCCTGTTCCTATTGCTCATTGTCTCTGTGTCACTGTGCAGCAGTTAGCCATTCCTTTGAGCTTCCTATTCCACTCATGTTATTTTGTTTATTTATTACGTGTTTTGTACAGGGTCTCACCACACGGCTCGGGCTCTGGGAGGTTCTCCTGTTTTCAGCCTGCCAAGAATTGAGATCACAGGCATGTGCCGCTGTGCCTGGCCTTGGTGGCTGGCTCAGCGCACTTGGGGGCGGGCCAGCAAGGCATGTGGTGCTGGGGATTCACTCCTTTTAGATTTTTCTTAGACTGCATATTACTGATAGATATATTGCTGTGATGTCTACTGTAAATAGTCTTCTATGAAAGCCAATTAATTGTCTTTTGTCTCTCCTACTCTTACAAGTACCGTGTAAAAACTGCTAGATCAATGCACCTGTTCCTGCCATGAATGAAGCTTGCAGTTTGTGGTGCCCCAATATCTCACTTTATTTAGATTTTAAAAACTTACATTTCCTGTATTAAGTGTCAGGATTTATACCTCAAAGTTTCCCATTGTAAAATTTCTCAGTTAAGGAGAGCTCTTGTAGCCGGGCATGGTGGCGCACGCCTGTAATCCCAGCACTTGGGAGGCTGAGGCAAGAGGATTGGTGTGAATGTGAGACCAGCCTGGGCTACAAAAGTGAGCTCAAGGCCAGCCTGAACTGCATAGCAACACCCTGTCTCAAAAAGCCAATAAATAAATAAAATAAAAGCTCTTGTAGCCTCACACAGTCCTTTACTAGCATAATAATTTTAATATTTACATCAACTGTCATTCTGTGATCATAGATCTCTTTGAAGGACATAAATATTTCTGAACCACTTGAAAGTAGCTGTATTAACTACTTACAGAAAACAAATATGGATCCTATACTGTTGATAATAATAGTGTCACCAACAATGCTGCCATTACTACTAATAATACTTAATGAAATTATTTGTTAGATACTTTAACTCTTTTTGACTTAACAGCAACAGCGTGGCAAGTGATGTGTGCACACATTTAACTGCTTATCTCAAGTGAAAGAATCAGAAGATAAGGGAAAGTTCAGAGGAGGCCTAGGAGGTCAGGTTCTGACCACATAATGCAAAATAATTACTGCAGAAACCTATGAGGCGATGAGTTTCCTCAGAGTGACCTTCACTTAGACTTTGTCTCCCTGACACTTGCTGGGTTTCTGTTTGTTCCCACATCTACAGTGGTCTTACACAGCTCATCGCGAGATCTGACTGTGTAGCTTCTACCTCCCCAGCAGCTAGTGGAAGACTTTAGCTATCTTCAGTGGATATCTGCTAGATAAAAAGACATCACTTACCATAAATGTCACTTCACTATTTTATGGGCCTGCACAATAGACTTAATAGCACATACACCAGGAAGAATATAAACCCCTAATTTCCAGCTACTCATGCCATAGGTCTTCCATACATTGGCTTTAAATTCTGCTAAAAGTTCAGCAACTTATTTTTATTTTATAATCCAACTTTAAAATAATATTAGCTGCCACAATTCAACATTCTACAGAGTGACCTTTCTCTTTGAAAAGGACTGGATATGCGATTCCTTTTTGCTCTTTCACATTTGGCCAGTTAACTTCTGTAGGATTTATTTAGCCTATCTGAAAACATGACCGTACAGCTTCTATGGTGAAGTATTTTTTTCCAAGAAATGTACTTGAGGATTCAACAGTAATTAAAGCTCCATTCACTGCTGGATCTGTGAGGAGATATCCATGGGACGCCCAACTGAGAAGGTTGGCTGGCTGAGCTATCAACCATTTTTTCGTCGGTTTACTAAAGACAACAGGCAATTTCAAATGTTTTTACAGTGGCTGAAAGCAATTTTAACTGAGCAGCTGAAATCTACACAAACTTACTCTATGATCAATTAAAGGGCTTCCTGGAGGAGAACAGAAGTTTTGTTGAAATGAACACAGCTCTCTGGATGAGAGATTCCCACAATGCCCCTGTCTCTGCACCTTAGGGAGCTACGTGGAAATCTGGGAGTGCTTTTCACTTGGGCAGTCAACATCTGAGCATGCGCATCCTGAATTGAAGTTCATACAGCAGTTCTTTTCTGTTTTATGCATAATTAAAATCATTCTCATTCTGCTTCCCATAAAACCACAGCGGGTGCTCCATGAGGACCAGGCACATTTCCTGGGGAGAGGCTTGGACTCAGCTGATGCTCAGCAGCAGCCACTTCCAAGATTGATTCTTCCCCGGCCTATGGCATCAGAGTAGAGTGACCAGGCTGTTCCCTGTGTCTGTCACATTGTGCACTATTTTGACCACTGACCAAATAGCAAACTCATATGACATTTCATGCTAAACATCAACTTTCAGAATGACATTTTCAGGCTAACAGACCCTTTAATGTATGCTGACCTTGTATTCTAAATAATAGCATTAGTATTCTAACAATAAGTACAAGAAGAATCACCTCATAATTCTTTTTTTATAAAGAATTTCTTGTATCTTTCCTTTAAAACCAGTTGCTTGGGCATAGTTAATATACATTACATAACTATGTTACATAATTTCACATTATATAAATAATCATTACCTGTTACCTAACTGATCTTATTTGAAATAGTACTTCCTCATTTCCTACCAGCAGCAGTACCTCACGCGGGTAGTGTGAAGTAAATGTCTCTTGGAAATATTTATATGTCCATACATCCTAGGAAAAAGTATGACAAAGACAAGTGTCTTCACTGCCCTTGGCTGTGATTCCAACCGCCTCTCTAACTTTCCCAGCCCAGAGTTCCATAATTACTCTTAGTTTGAGAAACACAGGAGCTACGTTTGGCAACTGTATAAATAACACTTTATAATGGAACTGCATAATGAGCCAACTAGCATTTGTTGTTAGAAAACCTAAGGATATAGATTATGTAAAAATCAATAGTTTCCATGCTGATCCTAGAGTAAGAAGAAAGGAAGGAGAAGCAAAATCGAGCATGAGTGGTGCCAGCTGGGGTTGACACACTTGCGATGTCTGCGTTAGTATGACACACTTCCGATGTCTGCATTGGTGTGAAACACTTCCAATGTCTGCGTTGGTGTTTATGATAGATTTGTTGCCCCAAGCCACTCAGCGTTTCTAATTCCTCCAGGGGCAAGCTTTCATTCTTTATAATATTGAGTACAGTAACTTCTTAAAATTCAAAAGAATTTCAATAAACACCATTAATGGTAGAAAATGCAAGCACAGAGGCTTATCTGTTGCGGGATGTTGGTTAAATCTTGGTTGCCATCTAAAGGGCTGCCTATGATGTAGTTCCACATCTAAGTATGTCCCCGGGCTTCCTCCTACCGTGACTGTCCTTCACATAAAAGAATGCAAATACCTTAAATACCAGTGTAACCAATAAGGAAGCAAAGTAAGACAGTATGTTCTAGAAGTTAGGCAGTCATACCTATTTTCATACATAAAAGCATATTCTTCCTCACATAACAGGAATGAGTTTATCAGTGCTCATGCATTTTGAAATGTTTTGTCAAGTATGGTGGAAGCATGCAGTTTCCCCAAAGGCTTCCTATCAGGAAACTGTAGTGTATTGGACAAATGTGACTTCAAGGAGAAAAAAAAAATCCTTAATGTGAAGCGCCCGATTTTTTTTTTTTTTTCCTTGTGAGGACTACATTAGTTCACCTCTTGCACTGATTTTCTACTTGACTATTGGGAAAGGGGTTGACAGGCTGTGGACACCTCACCAGGAGCGGTAAGTGTAAGGTTCTGCTCTGTGCACTAGCATTCCAATCAATCGTGACCCCTACATAGTGTCACTTACCATTATTATTGTTACTATTATCATCTCTGGGATTAAATCCAGCAAGTGCTATGCTGTGCCAGCACTGTACTGTACCACCACCCTACAGCTCAGCCATTATGAGTGCATTTCTAATGAATGGATGATGACCTGCAGAAGAGGTACAATGTTGCATCAAGGTAACTAACACAACTGTCACACTAGATTTATTTGTTTGTTTGCTTGTTTTGTGGGACTGGGGTTCAAACTTAAGACCTTGTACTTGCCAGGCGGGCACTTATGTCACAGAGCTATCTCCCGAGCCCCCAGACATACATCATTTATTTGTGTTGGGAACATTTAAAATCCTTTCTAGTACCTAGTATGAAATATTCAATCTGTGTTGTGAATCAGTCAGCCTCCTCTGGTAGAGAGTGGGAGAAGCCCTTGCCCCTACCCAGCTGCAGTCCCACGACTGTAAGCCATCCTCTCTGCATCCTTGTGTAGTGTTTTTTGTACTCAGTACCCTCACTGAAGAATGATGAAATTCAATTAGTCTCTAAAGTAGCTTCCAGCTCAAAAGATTGATGAATATATATATATATATATATATATATATATATATATATATGGAGTTGACACACTTGGGATGTCTGCGTTAGTGTGACACACTTGTGATGTCTGCATTGGTGTTTATGATAGATTTGTTCCCCGAAGCCACTCAGCATATAATATATATATAATTATATGTTATATATATTATATATGTATTATTTTTAGGTTAAAAACATTGAAGAAATGCCACTTTCTCCTTTCTTTCTAATGATTTGCTTTTCAGCGTTCCACTGTCTCACTCACGTAAATCTCACATTTTTATCTCGGATGACTTCCTTCTGAAGATGTCAATGCTAATCAGCATTCTAATCTGTCTCATAAACTTTTTGCTTCTCAGTTTGCACATTTTCTGTCATCCCTCACCAGAGCAGTTCCTCTATTCCAGACACAATTCTCCCCAGAGATTTTCATCAATAAATAAAGGGACAAGGCACTATTTCAGATGCTCAACACCTATCAAACTATTCATCAGCTTATGGGCTACAACATAAGTTAAGGGAGATATTTTAAATAACTTATTGACAGTCTAGTCACAAAAGCATACTTTGCATTTTAACATTCCCAGTTAAACTATTTTCTTTTAAAAAAAAGAAAATATATATAGCATCTCACTACGCAGATTAAACTAATGGTGGTCCTCCTGTTTTCAGCCTCACAAACGCTGGGATTATAGGCATGTGCCACCATGTCCAGTGTCAGCGTGCCCCAGGGGCTGGGCCAGCATGGCATGCCGAGGATGAAACCCCAGTTTAGTTCACTGAGCTGCCTGGCCAGTGGTAAGTTAAACAATTTAAAATTAAGCTTCATTAAAAATATACTCAAGTTTTGTCAGACAGAGGGAGACAGAGTCCTATGTCCTTTGTCAGTAGTGTCTGTCTCCAAAGAAGGACACACCTGCCTTGTGCCCCAGTGTATCAAGGAGCAGAGGATAGCAGAAAGCTCTTACTGCTACTCAGGACAGAAAACCCAGCTGCTATGTTGTCAGAATAAAAGGTCAAGATGTGCAGAGCTGGGAACCCCACTGGAGGAACAAGAGCACCTTTGTGTGCAGCTTCAAAGTGGCACACGCACTCCCGATTAGCGCCTGCCACCAGGGTGCACAGCTGCCCACAGACGTATGTGAGGGGACGACTTTATTTTACATTAGTTGGGTAAAATCCACCTGGACGCCTTTTAGCCACATGTGTGTTTGAGAACCTGAATCCAAAGCTGCACCTATCTATCACTGGGTCCAGATTTTCCTGGAATAACTTTAAGCTGAGGATTTCTTTTTGCAAAACTATTATTTTAGAAAGTTTGCTTTGTAATCAGGCTTGCTTCACCATAGCCACTGAAAGAAATAAATACATTCTATTTTGGGTTCTTTCCCCAAATGTACTTCATATTTGGAATGAAAAAGGATTATGGTTTATGTAAGAAGTAAGTCTCCAGAAGTTCATATATTGAGTAATCTCTCCTCTCTCTCTCTCTCTCTCTCTTTCTCTGTCTCTCTCTGTCTGTCTCTCTCCCTCTGTCGCTCTTACTCTGTCTCATGCACTATACATGAAGCACAGATACATTCCCTGACATTAACCAGTGAAAAATGAGTCTGTTTGCAATAAACAGTAAATTAATAAATTAAATAAATTGATAGAGGATTTTTATTCATTTACTTAATTAAAAGCCAAAATCTCGATGTTATTTTAATGGCGAATTCTGTGACTTCTTTCCAGAACTGGCGAGAGAGCATGCAGTCACATTTTGTAAACGACAGCATCACTCTGGGCTTCAGCAGCCACCATGGTGGCAAGCTGAACGATGCAAGAGGATCCACTTCTGTCTTTCTATAACAAGAGACACATTTCTTCCTGAAGGACCACACTAAGTGCAATTTATTCTCTTGGACTGGCTGATCTCATTTAAAAAATGAAAATTCACCCTAATAATCAGACATTACAATTCTATTTTTAAAACTTATGTATTTGGCACAGGGTCTCACCACACAACTCAGACTCATAGTGAGTCTCAGATTTTCACTGGGATTACAGGCGTGCACCACCATGCCCAGACTCAGTGGTTGGCTCAGCATGCCCAGGGCGGGGCTGGTGCCATATGTGGTACTGAGGATCCAACCATGGTCCCTCTGCTTGCCTAAAGGGTAACTTAGTCCACTGAGCTATGTTGCCAGCTCTTAAAACTCTGTAATCTTATTACTATTTCTCAGCAAATTTTTCTAACAACCTGGAGGCCTTCCACTTATGATTTACAATGTTTGAAACAAGAAAGTAGATGAAGGTAAAACCCAGTAAGAGGTAGTTATTATACTACCGGACTCAGCTAACAATCCCTTTTATCATTTTTATTGCTTTCTAGTTTATGAATGGCAGTCGACTCATTACCTATTGTCATAAATATTTTGATTTAGCAATGGAAATATGCATTAGTAAACAAAACCTATGGAAGGTTTCTCCAATACCTAGCAGCCCATAAATGTATATCATGGCATGTTGCTGCCTGCTAGACTTATTTCTGAGGAATCTAGATGAACTCTTAATCTTAGCTATATTACCTGCTTATAAACCTAACATCATTTCTACGGCTTTAACTGCTTTATCTACTGTTGGGAGCCTCATTAAATTTTCTACTGTGCAGCATAATCTTCTGAGCTATTAATATTCTTTCACAGAGAATGTCCCTGACCTTAAATGGAGAAAAAAAAAAAACTGCTAATAAGAACTTCTCCAACAATAACATAAAGCAATCAACATTTTGGCAAGAATTGTGACAAGACAGTAGAAAGCCACACACGGTTCGCAGTAGCATAAATGGAGAAGGTTGGACAGCTTCTCTCTCGTACTACAGATCTAAAAATCTTACAGCCTTTTCTTTCTCCCAGAGCTAGCATTAATGTCAGGAACATTCAATACATCAAAGCTTTCGTAGCAATCTGGAGCACTAGCATTTGGTTTCCTCTAGATCATTCCTACAAGAAGTAAATGTAATCAAGATACAATCAGTGAAATAGGATATTGGTGCACTGAGCCATGGTTTTTAAGAGTAAGGATGAAAACTCTAAATCTAAAACCATTCCTAAGAACTTCAGGAAGGTTATGAAACTTGGGTTAGGTTGCCATGTGTTCTTCCAGCTCTCTTTTCTGTCTTTCTTCTAAGACTTTTTCTTTTATTCATCCTCGTTAAATAAAATTATACCATTGAAAAAGCTAGGATATAGCCTGTACTTTGGAAAGCCCTGCTCTTCCCTGGCTGACTTGAGCCATTTTGCTGGGATCACTGGTGCCTATGTTATTCTGGCTCATGTTATACAATATAATTGACGTAGATTAAGAAACAGATCTTAGGAAAAGCAGATAGATGAATAGAACATAAGATGTTAAAAAATAGTTGTGTGTGTACTGATGGATAGATAAGATTTCAGGGTTAGGGGAAGTAGGCCAAAGACATTCAGTCTTGACAGTAAAGGCAATACAGTGGAGACAAAGGAAACCGCAGAAGACTCGCAAGGCACGGCATTTATGTAAGAAAAACTGATCATTGTAGGGGATTGTTTGTTTTGTTTATATTTTTGCAAAAAAACCTGGACAGTTTTCATTAACCTGTTTGTTCACTAACGCAATGGGAAAGTAAACTATGGAAGGCGCAATGACTGCAAGACTAAAAATAGCTGGATGTTACTGACAAAGGAAGCAAAAGTTCAGAGAGGGCAACACAGAAAATGGGAGGGAAGATTGCTGGAGCTGGACATGGGTGATGGACAGCAGGCAGAAGAAGGGCTGGAGCCACGGGGCCACGGGGCGGGGGGGGGGGCCCTCGTGCGGGCCTTTGAGTCACTGAATTAAGCTCATGATTGAGTTCCTGGGGTCAAAGATTGAAAACCCCCTGTCCTTAGACTGAAGTCAAAGAGGAATAGCAATGTTCTGCAGGTTTCACAAAGATAACAACAGCCAGTGAAATTGCCTAACTTTTCCTGAAAAATCTAGCACAAAAAATAAATAAGTAAACTGAAAAAAACCAACAATGAAACCAGTTCCACACTTGAAACATGGATCTCCACGCTCTCAGTGGTATCTCCTGTTAAGGCAGGGCTTGGTCTTTATAGAAGGGCCATGTCCAAAGGGTCCACATATGTTAGGGTAGTCAGTGTTCATACATTCTAGTGTGAGCCTAACACTAAAGCTCTTTTGTAGCTGATGTTTCTGGGTGCTGAGCTTCTCAGGGATTACTCTGAAGGCTTTGTTGTTTCTCACCTTGGCCTCGGGGCAGTTGTGGGGTGGTAGGTTTCATGTCTTTTGAGTCAAAGGAGGTGTCTCAATGTTGTGCATGGCCATATTTTGAAGGTGAAATGATTAATGGTATGCTTCAGTTTTGTAGATGGAGAAAAGAGCAAATACATGGCCAGTTTGGTTTATGTGATGTGAATTATATTTTCAAAATGTCATTTCAAAGAAATAGCTACAGAACCGAGAGCTGCCTGGCTTTTGGCTGCTGTCCCCCCCTCCTCTTCCTCCTCTTCCTCCTCCTCTTCTTCCTCCTTCTACTCCTCCACCATCTTCTCTAGTAGGAAAGAAAGCTGTTTAAATAGCTTGGCTATGGGAAGTAAATCTTTCTTAAAACCAGCAGCAGTGACTGAATCAGTTTCTCTAGAGCAAATGATATGACTTCTCCAGTGTGTAGTAAAAAATATGATCTGAATCTTAGAATAGATTAGGCTCAGACTGAAATAATACAGAACATAATTTTTAAAATGCATCCTCAAACTTCTAGTTAGGTGTTATGCAGTTTTCAACCAAGAAGACACGAAGGTCAACTTAAAATCTCAGCACAAAGGAAAGTAACTTCTAAATTAGTCCTTAACCTTGTGTCAGCAATCACCACAATAATATAAAATGCTGGCACCTACAAAAATAATTTTTATAAGCAAGGTGTAATATACTCACGTGAAGGGAAAATTAATTGATTGGAAACAGACAGGCTGACTTCAAGTGATACATGTGTCCACAGTTGCCTTTCTCTCTCTTTTTTTTGTTTTTCAAATGTATTACGTTTAAAAAATTCATGTATTTAAAAATGTGGTGTGTGTATGTGTGTCCTTGAGTACACGTGTGTAGCATACATCAGAGAAGATCTGGAAGATTCTAGCTCACTGGAGGTCTCCAGTTAAGATCTTCCCCTCCACAAATTCAGACACAGACAGCACTGTCTGGAGCTGGGCCCCGGAGCACGGCGAGAATGCCAACCTTTTAAAGGTGCCTTTGGAGTGAGAAGCGTCACAGGCACTGGCATTTCTGTGGTGTGAATTTGTATAAACTTTCTCAATATGGTTTGTCATTTGGGTGATGCAGTTGGCCCACTCAACATGGCTGTGAATGTGTGTGACTTCAGAAATGCAAATAAATCCTGACATTTGGATATTTTTTGGTCAAAATGTGTAAAATCAGACACAAAAAGAGGCAAGCAGCAAGCCAGTTATATAAAAGCACTCTGGTATAATAAAAAAAGAAAGAAAGATTCTGGATTAGTGATAAAGCTAGTGTATGCTCTAATTATGATGAAAATTATCATTTCTATTATTGCTCCCAGAAACTAATGATCTTTACAGAACATATTAAAATAGATGCTTACAAAGTTTTGCATGGACTCCCACACTTCTCCAAGTAATAGCCTTAAAGAGAGTTAAGCGCTGACATCGCTACGTCAGAAAGGTGAGGACAAGAATGCTCACAAAGGCAGAGCATCTCAGGGCATCCTTTGCCTGATAGCCACAGCTGAGACGAGAACCCCGATACGCTGGACGCAGGATCCAGGCCACTGGACTGCAGGGACCCTTGCGACCCATACATCGTGTGATCTTAACTATTCTGGAACAACTTCTTAATTTGGCTTTATTATGTGGCAAGCAGGAATAATGTATGTGCTCTTGAATATATGGGAAGGAGGTATAAAGTGGAGAAGTCAAGATTACGCACCAGAATAGTGTTAAGATACTTCTTCCTTTATTACAGACCCAGCAGGATAACTTTTCCAGCGCTAACTCTAGACAGAGTTCAAAGGATCAATACGAGACCACAGAAAGGCTGTAGCTCTCTTCTTTCAAAGTTTTGGTTTCACAGTTGCTTGCACATTGCAGCCTATGTCAATTTTTGAAAGAGTTTGACAAAGCAGAATGTGCTGTATGTATATTGTAAAGTTATCACTTGGATAAATTAGATATATATGCAAGCAAACAAAATTGCAAGTGAATATCTGCATGAAATCTGCACGGTTTTCATAAAATTCAGAAAATGTA
The DNA here is from genome assembly GCA_004027025.1 of Myocastor coypus. Lineage (NCBI taxonomy): Eukaryota > Metazoa > Chordata > Mammalia > Rodentia > Myocastoridae > Myocastor > Myocastor coypus. The sequence goes on from PVJA010027864.1 coordinate 14,811, forward strand.
AATAACTCAAACATCCATAAAGTGGTAAATGGCTAAATAATTTGTGTTATGAAATGGAGCTACACTGTAGTTTCTAGATACATGCCACAACACAGATGACCCCAGGAAGTTTTACAGGGTACAAAAGCCAAGAACAAAAGACTGCCTGTGTGTGTCCAGAAAGAGCCTGATTGTTTAGGGATTGGCAGAGGTGGATGAGAAGGAGTGTGTTTGGCAGGTACCAAAAATAGCTCTAAATTCAATTGGAGTGATCACTGTATCATGAGAACATATTAAGGTGCGGATTATATTATCTGTGAAGTATATCTTGACAAAAAATGCTTTAAAAAATCTATCTCTAGTACTTAAACTAACTGCTGGAACATATTTTTACTTACAAAAGTTTTTCCATCCAATTATCTGCCTGAGGCCGGCCAGATAGCTGAGAGGACTAAAGCATCTGCTTAGGCAGGCACAGTGACTGGGGTTGGATTCCGGGTGTGCTGTGCTGGCCCTGCCCAGAGCGTGCTGAGCCTGTGAATGAGACTGGGCATGGAGGCGCCTGTGTAGAACCCTAGCACTTGGGAGGCTGAAAACAGGAAGATCACTATGAGTCCAATCTGTGCAGTAAAACCCTGTAAACCCTGTACTTAATACATAAAATCTTTTTACATTATTTACATATAAATAAACAATTATGTCTGAATTCCTATAAACATGGATGCAACGCAATGAGTGACACTCGGCAATGCAAGTATTTGAAGACATCAGTATTTTCTCTGTTGCTAGAGCTTTAAAAACAGTTTTAGGAGACGTTCTATTAAAAGTGTTCAATTGGTGGTGACATCGATTTTAAATTACCCAGTTCTTGGTATTTTCATTATTCCCCATGTGCAAGATGTCAGAAGATAATAAGATCTCAGAGGACACTTTTTCTTTCCAATCAGTGGAAATTCTCCCGACATAATTTCTATGCGTCGCTCCTTATTCTGTCCCCTTGGACAGCCCAGCTCTCCTCCTTCCTCAGTGGCTGCCTCTTTTCACCCAGCCTATGCATCGGTGTAGAAAAAACTCAAATACCCAATTAACTGATGAATGCCTACATAATTTGCATCCATGCAATGGAGCTACAGTGTACTTTCTAGATGCTACATTGCTCAGCCTTGGTGTGGGTCTCAACTAATATGCTTTTTTAAAAAATTGCACTTGATAAAGTGTTAAAGAAGCAAGCTTGCATACAACTTCTGTAAGGTCTGTATGTAAATCTTACTATATACATTTCATACATGATATTGTCTAATTTGCTAAGAAGCCAGTGGACCAGTTGTACATGCACCCATGGAGCTATGGCCTTGCTTATTCCAGAGCCATGAGATACTCTTGAAATCTATACTTTTAAGTATATCATGTTAAAAATATCTGCTCTGCCAGCACTATCATCTCAAAAAAGAAAACAAAGAAAAAAAAAAAAAAAAAGAAAGAAAGAAACTGGACTCAGAGAAGCATTTTAAATGTTGAAACTCACCCGAAATTCATTGATGAAAAGTAAACAAGATTCAGCAAAGCGGTAGCTGACCTGAACAGGGTGTAAGAATTAGTTCTGCAAAAACAAAAACTTAGTGTGGAATGCAGTATCTATAGGGAGCGTCATTCAATTATTGTTGAAATGCTCCTGTTTAGCAACTCTGCCACAAGAATAATTTTCTAAAACACCATCTTGCCAGCTTACCTTTGAGTGATCCCTTGTGGGTAAAATGAGAAACAAGATCTGGTGTCTTTAGGTATGTTACACTATATTACAAAAGCTTAATGTGTAATATTTTCTTTATGCTTTAATAAAATGACATGATCAATCTACTACTATCAATCAGGAAACAAGGACATGCAGATGCTAGTTAATTTGCTTAAATTGGCAGAGAGGGCATATGACTGAACTTGAATTTAATAAGAAATATATGAGCTATCAAAGGCTTCCTACATTCTTTAACTATAGCGCTTGTTTCGACAAAGGCATTTCGTTTATCAAACAATCTAATCTCAAGAAACGAAAGTGACCAGGTTTAGTTCTTCCATCTACCCTGGATCGAGGCATATGTGCTAAAGCTGTCTGGTCAGCATAGTAACCCAGGCCCCAGCTTTCCTGCAACTCCGTATCTCTCCTAACTACTCAGCAAACACTGCATAGGGCTACAGTTGTAGCCTGCAAGATAAGATGGCAAAATGCCCAGAGTAGAATATGATGCACAAACCTGTTTCCTCTATTGTCCCCTCTGGGGACAGCTTCTTAGCCACTGAGTGAAGAGGAAAGTAAAGAGAGGCCCAGCTTGCCCCCAGCCTTGCTCAGCCGCAGTGCTCGCAGTGCTCGCGAGAGTAGCAGTCTGGAGAGCGCTCTTGCCCCTAAGGGTTAGCAGAAGAGCGCCTCTCCTGCTGTGCAGCAGCGATCCCGGGTGCACTCAGCCACCTGTGTACCTTCTCAGCCAGTGACTCTTACTGCTAGAGCGTTCTCACGCAGCAGGCAGGCCAGCTGTGGCCCAACTAAACGGGCTTTAGGCCAGCGGCTGCCTGTGCCCAGCCTGTCAGTTACAGACACGCGCACGCTCACCTCACTGCTCAGCGAGGCAATCCAAAGCCCAGTCCTCTCCTGGGTATCATCTCCACCCATCACTAAGTCCTTCTTGGAAAGCATCCTTCTGAAAAGGGGTCACTCTCTTCTTGGAAGCAGCACACTGACAAGCTCTTGTCCTAGGTCTGAGCTTACTGTGATTTAGGCCACATGTATCTGGTCTGGGTGCCTGACCATTGGCAGGGGAAGGCCATGCCTCCGTCCCCTATCAGAAGCTTCATGTAAGCTCGAGTCCCAAAGCCCTGCCGTCTCCTGCATCCTGAACTACATTCTAGGATAGGAGGAAAAAGCTCACCCAACACCAGTTGTATTTGAGTACAACATGAATCTTTCAAATTCTAAGTCATATTAAAATGAAACAGATAATACTACTTCTCAATGTGCAAGCATGCCTGTGTTCATATATATTATGTTAAAATACCGGGTTCTGTTGCTTAACATGATGGAATAGGTGAATAGCTCCCACATACCAACCACCTTTAAAATAAAGATGAAATATATGTAATTTTCATTTCAAACTCTGCTAATGTGACACATTACTGCACACCAGTTATTTCTTCATTTTAAACAAGTATAAGCCAGACTTCAAATGAAAAAAAAAAAAAAAAAAAAGTATAAGAATCCAAGCTTCCAAGCTGACACCCGAAAGAGAATGAGATTACCGAATTGGGAAATATTCTAAACACTAAAAAGAGCAGGCGTTCTGCCACTTCGTGGTCTTCACAAGTGGATTACTGCATTTCCTCCACAAAGCCACTAATTTCACGAAAGCCTGGCAAATTAAGTTTCATTTATCTCAGGCTGAGAGAAGGAGTTCATTTGGACCTGAGCAGCCACCATGAGCCTTAAGGATTTGATATTTCAATAAATGTCAAAGTCATTAATGTGGAATAATAAAAGCTACCATTTTCCCAGTGCTCACTGCAGTGGGTTCTACCCTGGGCCTTTCCCTGGGTCTTATTTCGTGTACTGTAACTCCACGGGGAGGGTACTTTCCAGGCCCTCATTTCACAAATGAAAAGATTAGCGGTTTGAAGGTAAAAATTCAACATTGTGAAGCTAAGAACGATTAGGACAGTAATTCAAATGTATTTATTAAAAGTAATTTGTGGAAAAAGAAGTCCCAGGCAGAAATGAAACAAACAAAAATGCCAACCAAAGATGCGAACATTTTGTTCAGTTGTGTCACAACACAGCACTTAAATTCTTATCGCTAAAATATGCATGCAAATAAAATACCTGCCAATAAAACACACAACTCATTTAAATGGTGTTTAACTCTCACAAACTGAATGATCCATGCAATTTGGTGGTTTCAAATTGTTTGGTTTGCTCTAGTAAAAAATAAATAATGACGAATGTCATGCATTTAATTAATATTTAGTCTTAAAATGTTTGTACTTTTGAAGCATTACATGTATGAATGCTGTGTCCATAAACAACTACAATACTACGCCACATATGATGTGCAGTGTTGTTAATTACAAGCCTTTATTAATGAAATGATTAAAGTGTTTTACCTCTCAAGTCCCTAATAGTCCTTCTTCCATGAGAACATGAGGTTGCAATTGCTTAGGTAAATATTACTAATTGCAGGTAAACAGGAAGAATGTATAAACAGTAAAACCCATTCATCCTGGAAAATAAGATTCAGTTATGATTATGTTGGCTAAAGAATAAACTCGTAGTAATGAAAACAAGAAATCAAGGACGAAAGAAAATACACAAATTATGCAAATACTTAGAAACAAGAATAACACTCCTAAATGAACAGCAGATTAAAGAAGAAGGAAGACTGTTTCTAGAACTAAGTGACAAAACCAGAGCAATTTGACAGAACTTATGGGACACAGGAAGAGCCATCCTAGGAGTGAACTTCATAGCTGTGAATCTCCACATCACTAAAGCCCAGTGAACGCAAATCTCTACCCTACAGTGCACTGTTAGGTCCAAGAAAGATAAGAACAATTCAAACCCAAAGACAGAACAAGGAAATGAAATACAAAGATCTAAGCAGAGATCAATAAAGTTGAGACCAAAAAAACCTACACAAGAAGCAAGGAACTAAAGAGTGGGCTCTTTGAAAGAATAAACCGAATAGCAACCTTGAGACGGTCAAGCCAGGAGATCTGACCGAAATCAACGCAATTAGAGATGAAAAGGGAAAATAAGAGCAAACACAGGGAAAGAAAAAAACGAGTACTGGCAGCTGCTTCAGACACCTATATGCCAGTGGAAAATGGACAGGTACATGCAGATGTGAATTACCAATATGGAAGTGAGATCTAAAAACCTTGAATAAGCCAGTAAGAGGCAATGAGGGTGAGGCGCTAACAAAAAGCCTAAGGAGTGAAAAAGCTGAAATCCAGGTAGTCACTGCTGAATTCTACAGGCACTTCGGGTGTCACTAATGTTGGACACTTCTCAAGTTCTTTAATAAAACTGAAATGGAAGGCATATTCCCAAGGTCATTCCTGGAAATTAGCTTCATGCTGATTCTAAAACCAGAGAAGAAGAGAGCGAGATAGCGAGAGAGAGAGAGAGAGAGAGACAGAGAGACAGAGAGAGAGAGAGACAGAGAGACAGAGAGAGACAGAGAGACAGAGAGAGACAGAGAATGAGAACTACGGACTAATCTCTTTACTCAATATAACAAGATACGAAACTCTATAGCAAGATATGGGCAAAGAAAATGCAACAAACCGTCTAAGCTCTCACACACGATGTACAGTAGGCTTCAACCAAGGAATGAAAGGATGCATCAATATAAGCAGAAGCAAGGACAGAAGACCCCATGATCATCTCAATAGATGCAGACGACACTTGGCACAGTCCAATAGCCTTGCCCTGGAAACCCCTGAAGAAAATAGATACAGAAGGACTTTGTCTCAATCTGACAAAAGTTATTTATGACAAACCTACTGACCACATCACATTAAATGGGAGAAAACTGAAAGCTTTACCCCTAAAATCAGTGGCATGATGGGGATTTCGCCTATTGTTACTTCTGTTCAACGCAATACTCAAATCTCCAGATGAACTTTTATGCAACAAATGCTAACAAGATGGTTATGGATAGAAAAGGAAGAAGTCAAGTTATTGTTTATAGGTGATATGAACACCCACACAGAAGAATGAGCTATCTACCAAATAACCAAGGTCAGTAATATAGCCTGCTACTGAATCAACAGCCCACAAAAGCCAACAGCATCCCCGTATGTAATAGTGAGCCCACTGAGAGAGAAACGAGGGGAAAAACATTGTTCACGTTGGCACCAAGAGAGAAATTAAAACTTTTAAATTAACCTAACTCAGGAAGTGAAAATCTTCCACAACCAAAACTACAATACTCTGAACAAAGAACCATTATGAAAATCAATGTGGAGGTTCCTTTAAAAAGTAAACTTTGAAATTCCATCTCATCCAGCTATTCCCCATCTAGAGATTAGAGATGTCACATGACAGCAGCAGATGCACACCCCTGTCCACAACAGCATGTAAATTGTCACTTAGATTATGACAGCTAAATCCTGACAGCGTCCACTGACAGATGAGTGGATAAAGAAGAGTGCTATTTATACACAGTGGTGAACGACTGCTACAAGATCAACCTGAGTCATTGGCAGAAAAATGGGTGCATCTTAAGACCACAAGGTTACGGGAAATAAACCAGACACACAAGCTTCCATAGCATGGCATCTCCTTGAGGAGACGCTCAAGTTGTAAACAAAATATTAAAATATCTGCTAGATATTAGAAAATAGGGTGATAGGATTTTCTCACATGACAAGGGGGCCAAGAAACAGAGGGCAGGGAAGGGAAGGAGGAGGAAAATGAATTAAGATTCATTGCATAAATGTGTCAACTCTGTGGAAGAGTGTTCATGCCATGTGTGCAGCTAGGCACTAAGAAAAAGATGCAAAAGAAAGAGCTTGGGTTATTTTTATACTGTATTCATTAAAAGTGTTTTTCTGAAAACCTGAGCAGTCCTTACAGAGACCACTATACATTTCGACATAATATTGTGCTGGATTTATTAAAAGCAATTCATAGCCTGCAATTTTCTAACTAGAAGAATGCAATTTTCATCTACCAGTATTTTTGAAGATTACAGGTACAGTATTCTAAAGTTAAATGTGATTAATATTTAATTACATTCATATCCACAGGTGCTACACCCTAGGTGACTTTTTCTGTGAATCACAATGGTTACTTTCAATAAGCTTAGTTCACATCAAGTTTGTAATTCACACAAGCAAGCGACAATGTTGAATAATCACCGATAGTAATCAGGATGGGACTTTGTTAAAAGAGTGTTTGGTCTATATACTAATATATATGTAAACTGCATGATGCTCCTTACCATGTACTCCTTGCGAGGGTTAAAAAGTACTTGCCAGAAGAGGGACTGGAAAGGAAGGGGAGTAGGGGAAGGGAAGCGAGGCTGGGAAAGGGCAGGACAGAGGGCCGACCTGCTCCGTGGAGGACTCGCTGGCAGGAGCAGGGTTACAGCGAAGCCCTGCTCTGTGGAGGGCTCGCTGGCAGCAGCAGGGTTACAGCGAAGCCCACCGACGGGCAACATCCACACATTCATTATGCTATATTGTATTAACCATATTATATTAACTACATCATA
>PVJA010027865.1:0-28151 GCA_004027025.1 Myocastor coypus
GAGCGCAGGACCAGCCTCAACTGCATAGCGAGACCCTGTCTCAAAAAGACAAAAAAAAAAAAAAAAAAAAAAAAAAAAAAAAAAAAAAAAAAAAAAAGAAAAGAAAAGAAAAGAAGAAGTAACGCTTGCGCAGTGAACAAACAGACAAACAAAGGGAGAAGGGGGAGGGAGGAATGCGACTCCAAACCAAATGGCCTAGCGGCCCAAATGGTCTCTCACTCCTGAAGGAGTGAGAGTTCCCTACTTCTGTCCGCGGACAACGAATGGTCTCTCAAGAGAGAGGCCAACGGGGGCTGGGGAGATAGCTCCGAGGCACAAGTGCCTGCTGGGCAAGTGCAAGGTCGTGAGTTTGAACCCTGGTCCCACAAAAAAAAAAAAAAAAGAGAGAGGCCAACAAACGTTCTGAGGAGGGACACGAAAGGTCTCTCGAGAGAAAGAGAGAGACCAACAAACGTCCCGCAGAGGGACTCAAACGGAGCTCCAGACCTTCTACTAATGGAGTCAGAGACAAATGTAAAACGCAGAAGGGAAGTAACACAAAACAGAAACGGCCGTACTTACCCCAGAAGGCAATCTGCGACCGTTGGAGTCAGCCTCCTCCGGGCGCCCCCGATCCCGGATGAGCCCCCAAATGTTAGGTCCAGGAGACGTCGGGAGAAGGATGAGCCAAGAGTCGGTGCCTCAAAGTGTTATAGAGCTCTTTTATTAAATAAGCTGTGCCGGCCCAGGGCCACCCCTCGGAAGAGTGACCCCGAGCGGCTGTGTGAGCGGGTTTTTATTGGGTGTCTATGCTAATGAGGGATTCAGCAAGCAGGTTTCACAGAAGCCAATACCGTACGTTATTCGGGGGATTGGGGAAGGTGATTGGGGTGGCGTGAGTCCTGCGGGCAGCTAAGGGGAAAGTGAGCCCTCGGGCAGCTAACGGGAAAGTGAGCCCGCGGGCAGCTAATGGGAATGCGGTGACTTTATTCTTGACCAGGAAACCAAAGGGGAAATTGGAACATAAAGGTCTCAGAAAATAGAAAACTTAAGGAAACAGGAACTCACTTGGGTTTTATCAGGAACTAAGCAGATAAGCACTAGTCATCCGTAACTATGTATGAATATATATATATATATATATATATATATATATATATATATCACTCCTAACAGTTGTCTTCTGGTCTATTTCTTAAATTAACTGCTGTTTCACCATATATATTTGTGCACCTCTCAACTTCATATTTTATGTAGTTAGTCGGTTGTATGAGTTTGGCTCCCAAAGTATATGATTGTCTCTGTTGCCTTTCTCACCTCGATGGAACAAAATACCCAAAACTCACAATTCAGGGAGGAGAGATTTATTTAGCTCACAGTTTGTGGAGGTTTCAGTCCGCACTCAGCTGGTTCCCAGGCAGAGTGGTCCATGGCAGAGGGCAGCAGCTCATGGTGGCAGAAAACAGTGAAGAGCAAAGGGAAGGGCAGCACCTGCAGCTTCTGGCCAGCCTCTCTCCTTATACTGTAAACAAGCTACCCTGGGTTGGGGGTGCTGAACTCATGCAGTGTCCATGCCCTCCTCTTGCACAGTCTGAGGATGTTTACAAACAAAGAATCCTGAATCCCCGCTGAGTCACTTAACTAAACTTCTAAACTTCTCAAGTTCAAACAGTATATCATCCAGTACAATGGCCAATTTCTCAAAAGTTGTGTGCTAATTACATATGCATAATCAAACTTGAGAAATTTAAAGGCCATTGTTTGTCATAAATAGTCATGTACTTCTTTTTTCATCTCATTGTAATTGAACAAGTATATTGCAAAATAAAAGAATTATTGAACTACAAAATTGTTATGAATAGCATCATGCAGTAAATAACAGATCGCAAGAGGATTGAAGCTAATCTTATCGAGTGTGAACAAACTTTTGCTAGCTTTGATAAATTCAGTTGATTGAACACAAACATTTTCTTTTATATATGATTATTGTCAATCATTACAATAGAAATTATGTGACTCACACATCAGAAATTTTTACTATGTGAAAAGAAAGGAAATGTTTGCTGAGGCCTGCTCTATATGCAATATAGCAGGGATTTCAGACTCTGTTTTCAGTACACACATTTCTCAACATTGATGCTACTGATCATTTTTGGTTAGAAAATCCTTTGTCTTGTGCTTTGAGGGATGTTTCCCACCAGGTGCCAGTTTTACCCTCTCACTTGCAACAATCAAAAGCGTCTGTAGACATTGCCAGATGTCCTCCTGTGGGTAAAATTGTCCCTTGTTGAGAATCACTGGCCTAATTAAAACCTCCCACTGATCCTCCATATTGGCATGTGTCAATTCCATGCAATCTGAGGCTGTACCTTAATGCACAGAAATGGTTGATACTCCAAGTGGCCATCAGGACAAAGTAGTGTTGAATACTTCTCTTGTCAGTTTCCTGCGCCAGTGGGCGTTAGCTGTCTCCCGTCATTGATGAACCACACATCACTGAGTCACTGAGTGCCCTGTACTCTGTCCTTGGAAAGTGTGTGCTAATTGCTTTATATCTGAATTGTCAGGAAATGAGTAATGGTCTATTGCTAATCAATTTTACATGTAATTAGAATTAAAGTGAGAAGTTGGTTCCCTGCCTGTGCATCTAAAACACTGCCAGAGGAGATTACAGAAGAAACAGTATGAAGTGGAGGCCCATTGAATTATGTGAGGTGAAACAGTTACACTTGATCTTAGGTGAAAACCAAGAAGCAATCTGGAATGGTTAATAGGTGTTCCATAACAAATCCACTATAAGATTTTTATCTTCCTAAATTATGAGATTCCTTCACTATATTGTACCAAGAAATTTCAACATCATGACTTCCTTTCATTCTTCTTCCCTTTTAGAGATGAACTGAACAAACAACTAGGGCCAGTCCAAGTATTTTAAGGTAACACAATGCAAATAGCATCTCTCAGCAAGTGACTTCTAAACAATGCACTCATCTGATCTTTCATTTTGTTCTGCTCTCCCTGGCATAGCACCCTGGGAGCCTACACTGATTCTTGCCAATATACATTAGTGAACTTGCAGTTTTCCAACTGAAGCCTTCTGTGACCTGACTTGAGCTCAGGTGTGACAATAATCAAAATACTTGGCTAAGAATTCAGGAGAATTTTGATGTTTTTTAAAGATAACACTCTCAGCAAAGTTGTCACAGACTCATCAGGAAAAACAGAAACGTCTCATCAACCAGAAGAGAAAGAATTTTTTTTATGGGGACTGAGATACTGAGTTATCTGAATCCTGTAGTCTTTCCCCACATTAATTCTTAGAATCTCACTGTTTGCTACTCCAAATACAATTTTTATGTATGAAATATGATGAACCAATGTATTTATGGAGCACTTTGAAAACCAAAATTTTGGGAAGTTGAGTTAGGAAAGCTGATTTCCTCAGAGGATTATACAAAGGTATTTCAGCCACCTTCCCCATATTTAGTGGCTAAGAGCAGCAGCATTTATTTTTCTCACAAATCTGAAATCTGGGAAAGGTTCTCAGGAGAGAGTTTAGTGTCTAAGTTGTAGGGCTGGTGAGATAGCTCAGCTGTCTGAAGCACCAGGCACCACATGCTGTGCCAGTCCTGCCCCAAGGGTGGGCTCAGCTGACCACACACACACACACAATATCTAAGATGGGACTAGAGGAGTGGTTCTCAACGTTTCTAATGCCGTGACCTTGCAATACAGTTCTTCATGTTGCGGTGATCCCAAACCAAAAAATAATTTTGATGGCTACTTAAAAACTGTAATTTTGCTACAGTTATGATTTGGAATGGCTTTAGGTGACCCCTGTGTTTTGGTCATTCGATCCCCGCTGCGGTCGTGACCCACAGGTTGAGAATCACTGGACTAGAGTCACCTGAAGTCTTATTCTTTCTCAGGAATGCTGACCATTGATGGTTTATAGGTTCAAGCTTGTGCTGAGACCATTAACTAAAATACCTATGTGTGGCTTCTCCATAAAGAGCCATACTCTTTACCCCTGCACCGCTTTCCACATACATGAACCAGAGTTTCCCATTCAGTTGCTTTGTTCATATAATTTTACTATGGCAGTAGACTGTTCTGCATGACTACAAAAGTTGCAAGGAAAACTGTTATTCTTACCAGGAACTGCCTCTAAGTCTGATCATGCTTCAGTATGAGTATATATCTTGAGGTTCTTTGAGGCCCACTTCTCAAAATGCTCTTCATATAGTGTCCACCAATCCTAAAATGCTTATTCAATCCTAAACAAGCACCTATACTGAAAGACCCACCATAAACAAAAGTTCCAACTTTCAATATAGCATAAGGCCTTGTTCTCCCTAAGACTCCCAGAATCTGTGAAATATCCCTTTAAAAATATACCAAGATTGGTCTTTCTGATTGTCATTCTGGTAAGATTTGAGCAGCCACAGTTCACAGCACATGTCTTGGGCTTTTAAAAAATATGGTAACTAGGTTTCATATAGTCTTTTCTAACCTAAGAGCAGAAACCATACAGCATCATTTCTACTTCTCTCTAGTCACTGAGGTAACTGCAAGTGTCTACGCAATTGGTGGAAAAGGAATCACATCCACCTTTTTGATGGGTGCAATCAGGAATTCTTATGTAGGTTGTAAAACCTGTATTTCCTATTTAAAGAAATGCTATCCAAAGCTAAAGGGCAGCCATAAATATGAGTGCCATAATGAATGCTTCCTACCAAGATTTTGATCAGATTTATCTTAGAATATGGAGTTGTAGAAGAATTTTTTGGTATTCATCTTCTGAATTGTCTTCAATTAGCACATATTCGTTAGTCGATTTGTTGACCTATTCTCTAGATCAGTGGTTCTCAACCTTTCTAATGCTGTGACCCCGCAATACAGTTCCTCATGTCGTGGTGACCCCAAACCAAAAAATAATTTTGGTGGCTAGTTCAAATTACTAATTCCAATAAATAACATTTCACCATGGCATAGCATGGGTTTAAATATGTATTTTCCGCCGGGCGTGGTGGCTCACGCCTGTAATCCCAGCACTCGGGAGGCTGAGGCAGGAGGATTGGTGCGAGTTCGAGACCAGCCTGGGCTACAAAAGTGAGCTCAGGACCAGCCTCAACTGCATAGCGAGACCCTGTCTCAAAAAGACAAAAAATAAATAAATAAATAAATAAATATGTATTTTCCGATGGCTTCAGGCAACCCCTGTGTTTTGGTTGTTCGACCCCCACCGGGGTCACAACCCACAGGTTGAGAACCACTGCTGTAGATCATGAGCATTTGAGTTGCTTCAGGGTCTTGACCATTATAAATAACAGGGCTATGAACATTTGTATACAAGTGCTTCTGTGAACACAGGAACACAGTTCCTGAGTTGTACGGTAAATTTATGTTTATTTGTTAAAGATGCTACAAAAGTTTTTCCAAAGTTGCTCTATCATTTTATACATTCATCAACAGAATATCAGGGTATTCTTCCACTACAGCCTTATTGATATTTATGTATGTCCCCCCCACACACAATTTTGGCAGTGTTGAGGATCAAACCCTAGGGTGCTCTGGCACAGAGCTACATCCGCATTTTTAGATTTTTTTTTTATTATGGCCCACTCAGCCTGCCCTGGAGGTGCGACTGGCACAGCATGTAGTGCCAAGGATCAAATACCAATCCCTGTGGTTGCCTAAGCTATCCTAAGCAGGTGCTTTAGACCGCTGAGCCATCTCACCAGCCCTGATTTTGAGCTTTTATTTTGAGATGGCATCCATATAAGAGAAGCTGCACAGGAGGAACTCCAACTTCCCGTCCATCTACCTCAACATTCCACATGCTCAGATTACAGGTGTGTGCCACCACGTCTAGGTAAGGCCTGCCCTTTTGACTGTAGTTATTCTTGTTTTTGTTCATTGTATTTTATTTGCGTTTTTCTTTTTTTAAAGTTTTTGTTGTTGTTGTTTGTTTGTTTTTTAGGTAAAGGTCTGCAGGCATAAGGTGTTCAGGATCTCACTACTAAATCAGACTCATAGTGACCCGCTAGTTTACAGCATCCCAAGAGCTGTGATTACAGGTTTGCCACCATGCCCAGTCTTTTTTTTTTTTTTTTGGGGGGGGGGATCAGGGTTTGAACTCATGATGTTGCATTTGCCGGGCAGGCACTTGTGCCACTGAGCTATCTCCCTAGCCCCAATTTGTGTTTTTCTTAATGACTAATGATGTTAATTATCTCATTGTGCATTTATGAGCTATTTGTGTCTTATTTTTAAATTACATTTATTTAGAAGGATACATAAAAGCATAAAAATTATACATATTTAAGGGATCATGGGTTTGTTTTTCATTTGTCTGTTTTCCTATGCCTTTGTACCATTGGAGTTTTAACCCAGGGCCTTCTCATTGAGCTACAGAGTCATAGTAATCCTCCCACCGCTCAGAGCCTCAGCTCTTTTCAGTATTTTTTTAGACAATCTGAGTTGATAAGTTGCCCAAACTGTGTCAGAAATTGCAATCCTCCTGCCTCACCCTCCCTTAACAGCTATGAAATCATGTTTCATCTCATGTGATGTTTTGATTCATTTATGTATCAAGTAGTGTTTAAATTAGGATAAAAAATACATTTCCACAAATAGGTATCATTTCCCTATGGAAAAATCATTCAAAATCCTTTCTTTTAACTCTAAAAAAATATAGTGTATATTATTGTCATCTATAGACTGTATGTTATCTTTGGTGAAATGTGTATTCGAATATTTTCCTAAATATTTCCAAATATTTTCCAAAATAAAATAATTTTGTTTATTTTTGGTGCTGGAGAGCCATCCCAGGGTATTCTGTGTCCCACACCTATCTTCTTCCCCTAAGTTATACACTTGGACTTTTTTTGTTTTTAATTGTGTTGCCTTAATATTCAATTATGACAGTTTTATTTGGCTTTATAATTTGAAATTTTTTTCTGGTTTATAAATTTTCTCATCTGTAAAAAAACCTTTGCACTGTCAATAGTATAATTATCACCAATTAACTGATTTTGCTCATAGAATGAACCAAATTTGAAGAGATTTTTTTTTTTTTTGTGGGACCGGGGTTCAATTGAAGAAATTTAGATGCATTGGTAGAAATGTGTTTTCAAGGTTTGAAATTTAAAGGACAACTGCAGTTTTCCAATAGCTAGAGATAATTTATTTTAGCAAGCTTGTAAAATTTCACCTTGACTACATATGTATACGACAAAATATGATAAGAAATGATGTTTCATATTCATTATATGAAACATATACTAATAAAATATAAAAATTGAAAAAGTTTTAAGCTTAAGTGATGAAAGTTTGAAATTATAAAATAAAATATGATGATGAAAAACTAAATCAATGCATTTAATTCCATCTAACACTGATTGAAATCCCAATATCCTTGAAAATTGATTTGCCTTGACTGTCTAGGAGTTGTAAATCACAACATAAGAAAATAGTTACTTTCTAAGAATGAGAGGCTGAAGGATTTCTTTTGAAATAAACATTTCTGATTTCAAAAAGAAGGAGAAAATTCTAGATTCTAATTTTACAGTTGATACATGGATCATTTTAAGTTTTTATTTGTAGCTGGCTTATTTCATCAATGTAAAATAGAATGTAGTTCAATCCAAGGAAAATTTATTTATTTTTAATTATTATTTTATTAATTTTAATGCCAAAGAAATAGCATTGAGACAGTTTCAAAACAGGTTAGTAGGACAGTTATATAATTAATACAGGCCTGGCGGGATGGCTCAGTGGTCTAAAGCGCCTGCTTGGGGAAGCTTGGGCGGCTTCAAGGACCGCGGTTCGATCCCCGGCACCACATGCTGCGCCAGCCCTGACCTCGGGGCGGGCTGAGCCGGCCATAAAAATGAGTGAATAAACAAACAAAGGTTCTGAAACAAGAATAAAAATAATAAATAAAATAAAAATTTAAAAAAAAATAATTAATACATTGCATATTGTTGTCTTCATAGTAGTTGCTCAGAGTATGAGATGCAGACATGGTATCTTTTTTTTTCTGCTATAGCCGGCTCAGCCTGCCCTGGGGATGGGGCAGGCACAGCATGTGGCCCCGGGGATCGAATTGTGGTCCCTGCAGTTGCCTAAGCTTTCCTAAGCAGGCACTTTAGACTGCAGAACCATCTTGCTGGCCCCATTTCTAAACACTATTAGTACAAAAACAAACAAACAAACCACTATTAGTACAAATCTTTCTTCTCATTGAACTAAGAGAAACTAGCTGTATATATAATTCAATAGTCCATAATAGTAGTGGGTTATCACCAGAACTGGCAATGTGAGAAGCTGTTGACTTGAGCCTTTTACAGCTAAGCATATTAATATATCTGTTCTCTTTATATCTTGTGGTTAAACTTTTCTACTGGATGGTTAAGACCAAGTTAAAGCAAGTTAAAGCAAGACCCATATAACAAATCATGTAACTTTTGTATCTGACAAGGTCAGTCAAATCCCCTCAGATTTTACCCTGAAACCATGTACAGCGTTTAGTAAAACTTTTGTCAGTGTCAGCCATCTGGATGAGTCATGGCCATTGCTTAACCAATTTGCTCTCTGTGAAAGCCTGAGAGAATGTATTCTCTCTAGGTGACTCTCCTTAAGAACACTATACGTCATTGATCCCTTTCCTCTGTGGCCCAACAATCTTCTCCACAAGAATTTATTCACCACCTGTTAATTGAATGCTTTCCTAGTTGTGGCAAGGAATATAGAGATGAAGAACATTGCTCATTTGTGGTGTAATAAAAGGAAATAACCTAAGGGGCACAATATGTAGGGTAATTTTATATGAGTTGCTACTAATAAGCACAATTCCATGTGCTGCTAGCAAAGAGAGAAAAATGTACTGAGGGTATAGAAATGAAAATTGTTTTGGCTCCATTTCCAGCTGATTCCACAATGGTGGAGAAAAATGACAAATTCCAAATACACTCACTTGCCAGGGTGAGGCACTGACTGCCATGCCTATGCAGTATTTACAAAGAGGATGAGGTAAAAGTGATGATTTTCAATCCTTAGTACATCTTTTGAAGATCTATGATTGACTTCAAGGTGGTTTCAGTTTCCTTTGGTCCAAGCAGGTATGAGAGACTGACATGTAAAGTCTAAGGGAAGCAAATATGGCTCATGACAACTCTGCCTGGAGCAAAGTGAGAAACATCTGCTTTAGAATACAGATGCTCTTTTCTCTTCATGGGACAATGGGGCAAAGGTGTTCGAGTTTTCCCAAGGGCCAATAGACAGATGAAGTTGGAAATTGCCTATGAGGATACAATCTCATTGTACTCTTTTATTCTGTAGCCTTTCCACATTTCTCTTTAGGCACTGAGCAAACGGTCTACCATTGCTTTGTTTTCCCCTCACTTGGGTCAGATAGTCACTTTCTTTCTCCAGTCCTCATGGGCCCAATGATTCTATTAGCCCACGTTGCCATTTGTAGGGATGTCCGGAAAAATAATTCACAAATTAGATGGTTCATGAGTGGAATACAACTTGATTCAGTACCTGGCAATCATTTTTAACATCCTCATTCTTTCCCTGCACTATCCCTGATAATGGGACAAGGTTTACTCAATCTGGTGGGAATGTTTTCTGTGTATTTTTCACAGCAGCACATCCTTCTAGAAATTCCCATTGGATAACCAGTGGCTGTGCACAATCAGGTGCTTCTCACCTTGTTGAGGAAATTATACAGATAATGATTTGTTTATAAGAAATAAGGAGTCAGAGTGGGGAATCTTTTACAAGCATCACAATGGAAACTTCTCTACCTTTCAATGTTCTCAACTATTAAATCTTTATCTATCTATTTTTTTTTTTTTTTGGTGGGACCAGGGATTAAACTCAGGTCCTTGCACTTGCCAGGCAAGCGCTTATTCTACTGAGCAATTTTTCCAGCCCCAAATCTTTATCTATTTATAAGGTTCTACTGAACCTCACTGTCTGTCCCCTACTATCAGTATCTTTCCACTTAGCAGTTTCTTATTCAGTGCCTGTCACCTTTATCCCTGACATTGTTTAAAGGACTTGATTTTTTAATGGTACCATAATCAAGAGAATTCATATCCTTAAGAAGGCATGTAAATGATGATTCAAATTCAGCCCTGACACACATAGATGTCAGTGTGACTCATTTACATTTACATACTAACTTTCATCACATCTAGTTTAAATTCCAACAGATGAGAGTACATAGCAACTTGCTTTGGAGAAGAAGTTTTGCAATTATTAGTATATTACATCATCCAAAACAGAGGACTTAACCATTGGTTGCCAGTTTTATTATTGTTGAGAGGATGAGCATATTTTTGCTTGTTTATTTATATTGTTAGTGTTTAAAAAATATTTGCGAAGTATTTTTAAACAAAATTTACCATATATATTGCCTAGCATCTTGATATTTTTACATAATGATACATTTAGATTTTGACCTCCATCTTTTACAGTTGTATGACATCTCATTACTTGGATGTATCATAATTCCATAAACTAATCCAGAATTGACAGACATTCACTAGATTTCATATATTTATAATGACAACAAAGGCTGTAATGAACATATGGATATACATATTCTCACATATGTATGTTTCTATGCGCATATGTACATGTGCATGGTCAGTAGTACATCTGGGTTCAAACTGCAGCTATGATGAAAATTGTCTTTCATAACTGATGTACTATTTTCTACTAGAGATGCATGCAGGTGCTTGCTTCTTTACAGAGCAACTGTAATCCTCATTGTATTTATGGTTTTCATTTTAACTAAAAACAACACATAAATAAAAACCAACCAAACAAACAAACAAGATCCCATGCATTTTAGTCCTTTGGCCAGAATAATTCCTGATTTTTTTTCCCTATCTAGGCAAGTACATCCTTCCAATTTTCAGACAAATCAGACTATGTATGAATGGATATTTTGAAAAAAAACATGCTTAAATGATATGTACTGGATGATAAACTGTGTCAGTTTGAAAAATTTAGAAGAAATCTCTCCTTCCTTAATTTGGAGTGTCTTGCATTTTGTCCCAGCAGTGAGTAAAATGTAACTTGGACAAAATTTGGTACCAAGAGTGTGGCTGTTGCTGTGGTTAAACAAGACCATGGGATTACAAGCCTTTGGGAATAGCTTATGGGAAGAGATAAAAAAAAATGTTTGGAGATGTCACCTACAAGCAAAGTACTAGAACAGCTTCATATAGAACAACTGTTCTTTTTTTTTTTTTTTTTTTGCCTTTTTGAGACAGGGTCTCCCTATGCAGTTCAGGCTGGCCTTGAGCTCACTTTTGTAGCCCAGGCTGGTCTCGCACCAATCCTCCTGCCTCAGCCTCCTAAGTGCTGGGATTACAGGCGTGAGCTACCACACCTGGCGAACAACTATTTTGTATGGGAGATTCTTTTCAGAGCTTAGAAGCCCAGAAGACTGATAAAAAGTTGACCTATTAAAGACCAGGCTGGGAGGTTTCTGCTGAGAAGGACTTCATTGATTGTTGGACTCTGGATGATTTGTGTTTTGGATTGGCAGAAACTTTGTTTGCATTTTGCTCATGTCCAGAGACTTTGACTGAGACTGAGTTTAAACATGGAGGGCTGATGAATCTGGCAAAAGATATGTGAAAGCAGTTGACTATTGAGGCAGGAGCATCACTGTTATTGGGGGCTTTTAGTCAGATATATGTGGCGAGTCAAGAGTAAAGAGCCCAGCTGGATAATTCAAAATGTGGTGAGTTTCGGGGCCCTGCAAGATGGCTCAGTGGTATAAAGTGCCTGCTTAGGAAAGCTTAGGTGGCTGCAGGGACCGCGGTTCGATCCCTGGCACCACATGCTGCGCCAGCCCTGCCCTCAGGGCAGGCTGAGCCGGCCATAAAAACAAATAAATAAACAAACAAAAGTTTTGAAACAAGAAAAAAATTTTTAAAAAAAATGTGGTGAGTTTGGTCCAAATGTAAGCTCCAATGAAGCTGTGAAATGCAAAGATAGAGCTGAGAGGATCTCCATTGCCAAGAAGGAGCAGGAGAGTAGAAAAGATGTCCTGAGGGCATCACGGGAAGTGGTAGATTCTTGCCCTCTGCAGCCTCAGAATCACAAAGGCAAGACACTTTGTTTTGAGGAGAAAACTGCAGAGCTGCATGTTCCAGAATAGAGGCGGTGGCCACGCCAGATTCCAGAATGGCACAGGCATAGAAAATTTTTCCCTCAAAATCAGGATCAGAGTGCTTAGCAATCTAGGCACTCAGCCCCTACAACCAAGAGAGAAAGAACCCTGGCTACTGCTCCAGCTGGCAGCAGACCTTGGCATCATCCATGTGGTGTTGACTTTAGGTGCACTCAGAATGCAGAAGTTCTGAGGTTAAGATTTCAGAAGGATCTTTTGGGCCCTCCTTTCCAAGATGAGGAAAAAAGAAGGAACAACGGTCATGCTAAAAAGGGCCGAGGTCATGTGCAATCTATTCACTGCACGAACTGAACCTGGTGTGTACCCCAGGATAAGGCCATTAGCAAGTTTGTCATTCAGAACACAGTGGAGGCCGCCACCATCAGTGACACTTCCGAAGCAAGTGTCTTCGATGGTTACATGCTTCCCAAGCTCTATGTGAAGCTGTATTACTGTGTGAGTTGTGCCATTCACAGCAAAGTGGTCAGGAACTGAGCTCATGAAGCTCATAAAGACCGAACACCTCCACCCTGATTTAGACCTGCTGCTGGTGCTGCTCCATGACTTCCAGAAAAGCCCATGTAAGGGGAGCTTGGTCTTAATGGACTGAAGAAAACTCCTGAGAAAGAAATAATAAATTCAATGTTATACTTAACAAAAAATTCAGAAGTCCTGGGAGGCCAAGCAATGTACCCGTGAGAGGGCAGTGTATAAAGTTGTAAGTGAGAAGCTTACTCAGTGGAAACCTCAAAAGTTTAAAAAAGCCAGGAACGTGGATTGTCTACAAAAGCTGCAAAAAGGGAGCAAAACAGGCCTGAGAGAAATGCCATGGGAGCTACCAGCAGAAATGCCATAGGGGTGGAGCCACGCAAGGTTTTTGGAGCTCACAAATTGTTACAGATTTCATTGGATATTCCATGTGGAACTACAGGATTTAAATGTTCGGCTTGTTTTTTCTTTTCTTTTGAGGGACCAGGGTTCGAACTCATGACCTTGCATTTGCCAGGCAGGCACTTGTGCTATTGCCCCAGCCTCTTTTGGCTTGTTTTGGTCCCAATTGTTTGTATCCTTCTATGTGTATCTTTTGGAATGATAATGTTTATTTCATGCCCTTGAATGTCTGAAGTATTGAAATTTTGACTTATACAGAGGCTCACAGCTGAGAATTTGCCTTAGTTCTTGGGACTTGGACATTTCAATAAAGCTGAAACTGTTAAAACTTTGGCAACTCTTAGAGATGGACTAAAATGTCATTTTCATAAAGGGATGTGTATGAGTCTTTGAGGGGCTGGCCAGGGGCAAGATATCATGGTTCTAATATAATACAATATTCAAGTTATAAAATGTTAATAGGCATGTCTATGTACCTGGAAACTGATTTAAGAAAATATCTGGTTGCCAAGTTGAAAAGAGGTGGATTATACTGGTTGATACATTGTGTGAACTTGAGAAGTTTAGAAGTTTAATTAACTGACTCAGCAGGGAGCCAGCATTCTTAGTTTGTAAACATCCTCAGCCTGTGCAACAGGAGGGCATGGACACTGCGAGAGTTCAGCACCCCCACCTCAAGGTAGCTTGTTTACAGTATAAGGAGAGAGGCTGGCAGGAAGCTGCAGGTGCTGCCGTTCCCTTTGCTCTTTTCTGTTTTCTGCCACCATGAGCTGCTGCCCTATACCATGTGCCACTCTGCCTGGGAACCAGCCGAATATGGACTGAGCCCTCCACAAACTGTGAGCTAACTAAACATCTCCTTCCTGAATTCTGGCTGTCAGGTATTTTGTCTAAGCAAGGGGTAAAAAGTGTCTGAGACATTGTATATTTTGAAAAATCTTTTCTAGTTTCTATTAAAATGTTCATTTTCTATGACCCAGTTACTTTTACCTATAACTTCTTAAAAGTTGGAAATATTTGGCCCATCAGGACTGAGTAGTATACATGGGCAAAGATGATCTTGTTAACACATACTAGACAATCATTCCACATTTTTCCTCAAAGAATAAGGGTCCCTTGAGGCTAATGCTTATCATATTTGACCTGCTATCAACAGTGTTAGTAGAGTTGGGGACATAGCTCACCAGCTCAGCAGCATAAGTGTCTGTCCGATAAGTGTAAGGTCCAGAATTCGATCCTTGATACAAAAAAAAAAAAAAAAAGAAGTTCCTTGAACAAAGTTAACAATGTGCAAGATACAAAAAAACTACAAACCCTCAATCATTTCTTATTTACCATTTTATTCCTTGGCACATAACAAAATATGAAACTACTCATTTAAAAAGTACTTTTCACGTAATTATTATCATACAGGAAAATTGGTATGATTTTCAGAGAAAAAGAAAAAAGTAATTTGTCCTATGATTAACATTTCAATGTTAAATAGTGCCTCATGTTGGTCAAGTATTCATAATACTTTGACATTAATCTCACATAGACAGAATTTGTAGTTCTCTTTAGGTGTAGTGTTACAACAATAAGGACCATAGCTCACTTTTTTGTTTATATATACCAGGTATTGATGTTAAAAATTCAGTAATTGGTAAATTATAGAGAAAGTAGGACAGTATTTGGTAGGAGACATGGTGAGTGAAAAGTAGGAGGGTTCATGTCGATTGTTTGGTCTTTTTTTTTTTTTTTCAGGACCAGAGATTGAACTCAGGTTCCTCTGCTTGCCAGGCAAGCGCTTACTCTACTCAGTATTGTTTGGGAAGACAAAAAGAGTTCTGTAAATAGGTGGTATTGATGGGTGGATACCAGTGTTAATACACTCAACGCCACTAAACACTTCAACATGGTTAAGTTAATAAATTTTGTTACGTGCATTTACCACAGCAAAAAATTCAGGGAAGTGCTATTGAGTGGTGAAACAGGAATTTGACTTTACTCTTGTCCAACATTTCCTTTCTACTCAGCAGTTATTAAATTTATGTTACAGATGAGGGCACTAAGGCCCACGCGGACTGAATTGACTAAAGTCCCACAACTGTCAAGAGTCAGAGACAGAATTCATGGACTTTACCTGACTTTGTAACTGGAGACTTAGCATAGGAAGTCAAAATAAAAACTGGGGTTTATCTAGAAAGTGAGGATTTTGTGATCTTTGATTCATCACTTTACTTATCAAGGTCAAACTTCACTCAATAGTAAAATAAAAGAACTGAAAAACATCAGGCTTCCTTAAATTCAAGGTAATAACCACAACTTAGAGAAAGAGATGTTTTATATTGATATAGTAGAAACGCACACACACACACACACCACCACCACCACCACCACCACAACCAGGACCACCGTCACCATCATATATTACCCTAGACTGGCTGTTTCCTGATGTAGGTTTTTGACATTATAATGATTTGAATGCAAGTGATTTATCGAACATGTGCTCACAAGAAACTCTGGTATGGGATTTGAGGTAACCAGAGGGAAGGAGTAGAAATCAACAAAAGATGAGATCTCAGGTAAAGTACCCACATCAGCGTGACTCTACATAGAGATCTGGAGCACAGTGCATTTCACAGAATTTGAGCACTTCAGGACAAAGCAAACTGGCTTTCCATAGTTTTTCTTTCTGTATTTAGGACAGGGTGTACAGGGTGTGCAGGATCTCACTACATAGATCAGATCCATAGTGATTCTCCTGTTTTCAGCCATCCTATGTGCTAGGATTATAGGCACAGGCCACCACGCCCAGTCTCAATTGCCATCTCAGCTGGGCTGGCATGGCAGACCAGAGATTGAACACCGGCCACTGTGCTCTGCCTAAACAGGCACTGAGCTATCAGGCTAGCCCTGGCTTTCAGTATTTCATCAAAAAACACTTATTTGCCCTCCCAGCACTATGTAACCACCTAGGCATTTTAGCTCTTGTTACCTTGGTGGCCAGTCACAAAGATAGACACCAATGATCCATGTTTTGTGGTATTCGTGCTTATTTGTACTTTCCCCTTACAATGTGGCATAGTTGGCTTGTATGATCAATAAATACAACAGAAGTGACAGTTTGTCACTTGGAGATTAAGATATAGAAGACTATGGCATACCTATTGGCTTGTCTCTTTTTTGTATCACTGGCTTTGGTGGTAAGTGAGCTCCAATTTTATGAGCAGTCCTAAGAAGAGGCTCATGATGTGGATTCTCAGGACAAGGAATCAAAGCGTGCCAACCACCCCCTGAGTTTAAAAGCAGACTCTTCTGCTTCAGGAATTATAGGGAGCTAACATTATTGAGTATCAAAAATGCCAAAATTCTTCTAAACATTTCATGTACACACTAACTAATGTAAAGACAATACAGTAGGAGTTACTGATATCCCCACTTTATGGATGTAAAGAAATGGTAAGTATGAGAGGCCATGAGCAAACCCAGGTAGTTTCACACCAAAAGCTATTGTCAAAATTACAAGCAACTTGATCCAGTTATTTCTCATCTAGGTATCTTCACAAAAGTGTGAAGTGCATCCTATTACAGTGACACATACAAAGCCTTGTTTGTAGCAACACAATTCATAACAGCTAAATCTTGAGAGCAGCTGTATATCCATTAAGAGATGCATAGATAAAGAAAGCATGGTATTCATACAGCATAGAGTGCTACTCTGCCGTGAAAAAGGATAACTTTGACTGATTTGTAGGAACATGGCCGCATCTTTAGACCATTATTTCAAGTGAAATAAATCAGACACACAAGCTTAAACATCATATTATTTGTCTTATATGAGAAGCTCAAAATATAGTCAAATAAAATCTAGAAAATAGGAGCTAAAGACAGAAATCTTTTGCAAAAGGGATGTGAACAAAAGTAAAGAGGGAATGAAGAAGGGAATGGTGGCAGGAATACAAAAATGAATTAAGGTGGCTGGAGGAAATAGCTCAGTAGAATAAGTGCTTGTCTGGCAAGCTCAAGGGCTTGAGTTCAATCCCTAGTTCTAAAACAAACAAACAAACAAATTAAGATGTGTTGTGTAATATGCCAGGCCCCTCCCTGGGAGAAATGTAATCACATGTATCAATAAAATTTCTTTCAAAACAGAGTGCAGACTCTTTCACCAAATTGTTTGGCTTAAAATCTCAATGTCAAAAGTTACTGTGTACATGTGTCCAATTATAGTGATTGTACATACCAATTAATGCAAGCTATCAAATCACAGATGCGGATAATTCTAACAAAATTTTAGAGTCAGTGTTCAATACTTCAATGCTGACTGAATTCAACAGTTCACTCATTGGTCATTCACGTAATGCTTTGCTCCACTTCAGACACATTTCCCTAGTCCTCCCCTTAAATGGAGTCACTTATGCTTTACAAATAGATGAAGCTCTGGCCTAGGTCATGAAACATCTATATGTTTGAATGTTTGGAGTATACTTCACTATATATAGATAGGAGAAAAGTAATGTATTTATTTTTATGTGTCAGTTTATTAAAGGGCAATCAAAGATAATTCTCAAATAAGCTTACATTATGTAGAAAATATTAGGCCAAGTGTGGTGACATATACTTGTAAACACATTGCCCTCAAAGTCTAAGACAGAAGGATCACAAGTTCAAGCTCAGCCTGAGAAACTTGGTGAGTTATTGAGATAATGTCTCAAAATATTTTTTTTTTAAAAATCTAGAAACATAGTTTAGTTTCTTGAACTTTAGGTTCAAATTTTACTACCGAGCGGGGGGAGGGGGGAGAGAGAGACAGAGACAGAGACAGAGACAGAGACACAGAGAGACAGACAGACAGAGAGAGACAGAGGTAAGGAGGGAGGGAAGGAAGGAGGAGGAGTAAGGAAAGAAAAAAAGGAAGGAAGGAAGGAAGGAAGGAAGGAAGGAAGGAAGGAAGGAAAAACATCACTAACGTTATTGATCATACGCCAGGTGTGGTGGCACACGCCTGTAATCCCAGTACTCAGGAGGCTGAGGAAGGAGGATCGGTGCGAGTTTGAGACTAGCCTGGGCTACAAAAGTGATCTCAAGGCCAGCCTGAACTGCATAGGGTGACCCTACCTCAAAAAGACAAAAAAAAGTTATCGATCATTAGTTCATTTCCAAACTATGGTCAATAAAGATGATGCAGGTGACTGATAATTGTAAACATCTGTGTACAGAACACAAATACCTGGTCTAGGAGTCCCCTCCAGGTTCTTGTCTTGGTCCATGAAGTCAGAATTTATAATCCCAAAGATATGTTATTGGAATCCCATCAAGTTAATTCCAATCTACCACTCCCAGTGTAACCCAGTGTACTGGTGAAAGCAAAGACAATAAAGCATATTTATAATTAATGGGGAACCAAGGGGCCCTAAGTTCATCCATGAAGATGGCTTTCCGGAATAAAGAGAGATACCCAAGGCCTCACTTGGTTTTATTCAGTGGAGGAGTGGCTTGAGGAGGAATGACTGAGGAATTGTGGGAGCAGGTGAGTACTGTGAGCTGAGCTAGGTGGGGGCCTACATTTACCTCTGCCATATGCAGAAAGGATGTGCAGAGAGAGTAATCTGCATAATGCTACTGAGATAGTATCTAATGTTTTGGGCAGTTGGGTGTTTCAGGTTTGATGTAGTCCCTCAAGCCCCAGGAAGTCATAGCCTCTGTCTCCAGGTTCAATCCCATCTGGCAGTGTGGAGCATTGGCTCTTCTTCCTGTCTCGACCTGGCTCACATTAAAGAGCAGCAGGTGTACATTATCAGGGAAACACACATGCCACCTTGAAAGACTATTACCAGCACCTTAGCTAAACCAATATACATTGCTTAAGGCCAAGTGAAAGGATAAACAGAAGTCCTAGCCAGCTCTGTGTATGTCAATACAAGGAAATAGGGTCAGGCTCAGTCAAAATAGACAGTCACTCTTCCTTCAAGGAGAGCTGCCCAGGTGGTCCTCAACAACCTGGAACTATCATGTTTCAGACCACATTCTTTTGAGCCAAGGTCCCATCAATTATACTTTTCCTGTAATCGAAGTATGATATTTATCACAGTAATTGGAGTCTGTGTAAAAGTGTCACATATTGTTAATAAAAGATTCTCAGTAATCAAAGATTCATATAGTTGCAGGGTAGATTATCTACAGGTGGTGTGGTATGAGAGTACAGATCAGCAGGATGCTTTGGAAGCTGCTGTGTGGTACACTTCTACAGAATCTAGAAAGAAAACAGAAAAATGCATTTAAGTTTCCATTCAGATGGTATTGAGCAGTCATGAATTATAAGACAATGAGAGTGGCTACATCCTAGCTAGGCGTACTGGCCACAGGGATGAGACTATCTTCTTGCATTCTCTATTTTTTGGAGCAAAAGCCATTTTGAATATGTTGCTAAAAAGCAAATTATAAAGGGCACAGTGTTCTCTCAAACCAAATGTCCTGATGTCCTGAAAATTAACACTTCAAAATAAAACTTTCTGATTATAAGATAAACAGATTCTAAAGCAACATTTAGTAATGCAAGGAATGTAGTGAAAAAAATCACAAGATGAGCTATGGAATCCTGAGGCAATAATTACTAGTATTTGTGCATATACCAATATCTCCGTGTTCCATGCATGTATATTCTGTATGTAGAAACAAGTGGGCATTATGGTATATGCACTTGTGATGGTTGATCTGCACAGTCAATTTAATTGGCTTGAGAGACATTCAGTGGGTTAGTAAAGCACTCTGTGGGTGTGCCTGGGTGGGACATCAGGACATATTCTTGGGGAATATATCTAATTCATGGTTCTTTCCTTTCTGATTCCCTTCTCCAGTCCTATCTCCTGACCACCATGCAGTGAACAGTGGTGTGCCACCATGTCCTTCTGCCATGATGTTTGTGGATGGGAGGCAACTGCCACACACTGTGACCTCTGCAGTCCTGGGACAAACTGCACCTCTCTTCCTGTCTTCAGCAACAGGAAAGCTGATAGACACAGTAAGGAAGAAGGTCAAGTCAGATTCAAAGAAAGAAGAGAGCGGCTCCATTTTTGATGGGAAGAGACATAACATCATGACAGAAAAGGGAATAGAAAGGGAGAGAAAGAATTCTGGCCAGGTTTGCAAACACTTGGCTACAGTGTGCTTTGCGCAGACCTGAAAAAACTCGGCTAGTCTTAGACCAGAGCTGTCAGGTCTGCATTTGATGGAGATCTGCAAGCCATGGTCTCATATCTCTTTTAAAGCTGCTGCTACCTCTGAGTAGGAACCCAGGAAGCCAGAACCTTACACTGTTCAAAATGGCCACGGATACTGTTGAGAACAAACCATTGCCTGAAGTTCAGGTATTGATACTCCCGGTCTTGAGAGGGTTCCCCCTGAGAGAGGAAAAAGGCTTCTCTTTTTCCCACATTATAGTCTCCTCATGAGCACTTGCCACTGGCAAATCTACAGGAAGACAGTTGGGAAGAAAATCAGCAAAATGTACTTCATAGATTTCTGGATTCCTGTGATATGGATAGTATTGAAAATACAGCTAAAAATAAAAGAAAGAAAGTATAGCTGAGACATAAATAAAAATTTATTGTAGCTGGGCATGGTGGCACACACCTGTAATCCCAGCTCTTGGGAGGCTGAGGCAGGAGGATCAATGTGAGTTCGAGAACATCCAGGGCTACAAAAGTGAGCTCAAGGCTAGCCTGAACTGCATAGTGAGACCCTGTCTCAAAAAGACAAAAAAATTACTGTAAAATAGTACTATTTATTATTATTATCATCATTATTATTTGTATTTAGTATAAGGCCTAGGGGTCTCACTATGTAGAGCAGATTCAGAGTGATTCTCCTGTTTTCAGACTCCCAAGAGTACCTGGTATTACAGGTGTGCTCCACCACACCTAGTCTCAATCAGCACACCTCTGGGGCAGGGCTGGTATGGCCTGCTGGGGTTTGAACCCTCACCTCTGTGCTCTGCCTAAGCAGAGCAACTGGGCTATCTGGCCAACTCTAATAGTTTCATTTTAAAAAATAACCTTCTGCTGGAGGTTTAAGCTGTTTTTTTTAAATACAGCATAAACACAGAAAGTAAAGTTATCAATTGAAACTGCTTCTAAATAAACAATGATATTTAATGTTGGGAGCCACAGAAGCTAGAAAATTTCTCAAATGTATCTAAGCAGGACTATGCCTCAGTGCCTAAAGCAGTCTAGCTACCCTACTCCTGAGATAAGCATCCTGACTGGTTAATGTCAGCTATTAGTCACTAGGCAACCTTGTGTCAAGTGTTACTAACTTTGCAAAGGTGTAAAGAAATGTCCATTTTGTGTGTGTGTGTGTGGGGGTCATCTCACCAACCAGGCAGAGGACACACCACCTAACCCAACTTTTGTCTTCTTGTCTATGTTTTCCTCTTTCCTGCTGCCCTTTCTCCCTGAGTACAATGGATCACACTGAGATGAATGGATCCCTACAATTTAATACTGAAGAAAGTTTTAATAAAAATGAACATATCCTTGTTGAGCTCAGAAAGACATACATAATATGTAAAACAGAGAAGCTCTAAATATATTTGTTCCATCCCTCCATGAATTGTGTTCATGCTCAAGGGAAGGCCACTGGAATGCTTTCAATGTACAGCTGTGATCGTATAGCTTACCTCCAGGCTATGGTCTTCCCAGAACCCATTCTATTGCCATTTGGTTGAGATCTGCAGGAATTATTCTTAAATCATAATTATAATTTTCAGATTTGTAGATACAAAGCATTGATCTAAACTTCTCCATGTTCCAACAGTCATATCACAAACATCAAGTCTCAATAACAATCATTCAAGAAGCAGTTCTAGTGTTTAGCCTGTCTATACAACATTTAAACAACATTTCTTATTATCAATCTAAAATTTCCTCTAAAGTATTCAAATGAGGATTTTCAGAGGGGAAATTCCCTCCCAATACCATGTCAGTTTGTCGAATTTTTCCAGTGTACACTTTAATAAGTTTTATGATTATAATCACTGAAAGATTATAATTCTACAAATATATAAACAGTGTACTTTATGTACTTCATCCTTTTTTTAGATTTTTTTAAATTTTAATTTTTTTTCTTGTTTCAGAACTCCTGTTTGTTTGTTTATTTATTTTTATGGCTTGCTCAGCCTGACCCAAGGGCAGGGCTGGTGCAGCATGTGGTGCCAAGGATCGAACCAAGGTCCTTGCAGCTGCCCAAGCTTTCCTAAGCAGGCACTTTAGACCACTGAGACATCCCACCAGGCCCCTGTACTTCATTCTAATGGCATTTTATTTTATTTTATTTTATTTTATTTTATTTTATTTTATTTTATAGTTTTTGGTACCAGGGATCAGACTCAGGACCTTGTGCTTGCCAGGCATGTGTTTAAACCACTGAGCTATTTCCCAGGCCCTGACCATTTATTTTAATATATTTAAATCTATCTAGTCTTTATGCACTGTATGACAGAATTCCATAGTATGCATGTGCTAAAACTTTTCATTGTTTTTCTTCCTCTATGTAATGCAAATTACTTGCAGACAGGGACCTTGTTTACTTAGCAGTGTATCCAGTGCTTAGAAAATGTTAATAGGCATCCAGTAATTTTGGAGGATGAATGAATATAGGGTACATTGCTATTGATGAATTGTTTAGATTCTTTCTAAAGTAACCATTTTCATAAAGTTAGTATTTTTAGAAATATAATTCCAGACTTTCAGTGAAAAGAACCAAGCTCCACAGATTGCAAAAGACCAGATTCAGCCCCTCATCCCTTATCAATCACTTCCATCAGTGCTGGCAAAGAAGCTGCAATCAGCATGCACTATTCTGTGACGCACAGAGTGGGGGTCAAGATCCATTTGTGAGGGACTGACAGTGTCTTTGTGGTTGTATAGAAAAGGGATATAAACACAAAGACTGAGGCTTTGCATAGCTGCTAGCATAGGTAATCCTGGTCAAGTCATTGTTTGGTTGATTGCTATCTCAGGAGTGGTTCTGCAAGGTTCTGGAAACCATCATTACTCGAAAAGGCAATTTAGTTCCCAGGATGTAACTGCGGATCCTCGCGTAGAAGGTCAGCCTGGTTTATCTTGGGTAATTATTCTTACTTAGGGAGACAACCTTATCATGGTGTGGTCTGCAGGGCTCTGCTTTTCCTGGAATTTGAGATGACTGTAGGTTTAGGTCCATGATTAGAGACTTTTGGATATTGTAAAGGCTACCAGTTGGATGTCCCTAAAAATTCTGAAAATTTCTTTAGTTATTATTACCATAGTGTTTTCAGTCTTGACAGAGAATGAGCTAGGCTAGGAAAATTCAGACAGAAAAAAGATGACAGACAAGGGCAGAGATACCAGCTTTCATTCTTTTTTTTTACTTTTCATGAGGTATCTGGAGATCCAGCCTCCAGAACTCTGCTATAGGTATTATTTGTGAATGTATTTATTTTTACAAGGGTAATTAATAGAGAATGAGTTATTGGCTAAAAGTGCAAGATGAAAGTTGAAGAATTTCCAACCCTCTTAAATTTGTTCTGCCACATCTGAGAATGTCCCCAGAAATAGGAAAAGTGACACTTACATTTAAAATTTAGTCTTCCCAGCTATCATTGAGGACTCCCATTATCACTGTCATAAATATTGTCTAGCTATTAAGTGGCACTGGACGTTTCTTTCTTTTTAGCTTGCACTGTTTTGAAGAAACTGTGTCTCTAAGGTTACCACATTATTTTCTGAGCTATTCAATTCTCATTCTGCTAAAATGAGAACAGTACCCTTTGTCCTTACTATTTTTTGTTAAGAAAGCTATATTGACTTCAAAACTTTTTGTGCTCCAAGTATATTTATGATTTTTTTTTGTGAATCTAGCCTTTAAAAATCAGTTCTTTAACTTCCAAGTGTCAGGGGAAGCCTATGGAGAAAAAGTAAGGACCTGCAACTTTCATTTCATGTGTATATCAAGCTGGTATCTGAACATCCCTAAGCCTCTGCTCCTTACCAGGTGTCTTATCTGCTTTTATTTTTGTTGGGTCAAAATCCCCAACACCCACAAGGTAAAGGGAAAGTTCATTTTAGCTCACAGTCTGTAGAGATTTCAGTTGCTGGTCAGCTGGCTCCAAGGCAGGGTGACATAGATGAGGAAGAAGAGCCTGTGCCAAGGCAGGCAGAAAGATGCAGTAGCAGTGAACCTGCCTTTACCTTTTATGCCTTCTATGCAGGCTCCAAGCTTGTTGGTTAGTGCCAGTGGTATCCAGGGAGGAGCTACCCATTACCTACATCTATAATTATGCTGAATGCATCAGTGATTTGGATATCACATACCCTTAATGCATATTCGCCTACCTTAGATCAGCTACCTCCAAACTCTTGCACCTATTAGTGCATGAGGTTTGTGGGTTTAGTTCCCTCTTATTTCTTTCTTCCTTCCTTTCTTCCTTCCTTCCTTCCTTCCTTCCTTTCTTCCATCCATCCTTCCTTCCTTCCTTCCTTCTTGTTTCTTTCTTTCTTTCTTTCTTTCTTCTTTCTTTCTTTGTATTTTAGGGAAGGGTCTGTAGGGTGTTCAGGGTCTCACTATTAGATGAATTCATAGTGATTTGCCCATTTACAGCCTCCCAAGCACTGGGATTACAGGCACAAGCCCCCACAGCCAGTCTAAACTGCTATCTCAGTGCGTCCCGGGGGTGCGGCCAGCATGGCAAGTCTAGGGAACGAATCCTTGACCTCTGTGCCTTCTCGCAGCACTTTAATCTGCTGAGCTATTTGGCCCACTCTTCCTTTTCATTTGCTTTTTTCTTTTTAAAGTCCCGTCAGTTTAATAACAATAAAAAACTCCAAAAATGGAAAACTGAGGGTCCAATGATGAAAATATGTAATATAACCATTGTTAAATTTAAACAATAAAAGAATTGAAATAAATAAATAAATAAATAAATATATAAATATATAAATGTTTAAGAAATTAAAAAAAAAAGAAGAAAAGAAAACTGAGGGGACAAGGGAAAAGACCCATCGGCCAGGGGCATGGGGAGTCCTGCTCATGGCACCAGGCCTGGCTGCAGGGTCCCCCGTTATTCCTGTTGCTACGAAGTCCGAAGGGCAGCGGTTGTCATGTGGGAGCCACCATTCATCTGGGTCAGGGACCCTTACTTCTTCTGGGGTGTGCTCAGCTTCTGCATGCCCCGGATCTTGGGCAGCAGGCCAGAGATGAAGGCCTCAGTGGATTTGTAACAGTCAACCAGCAGCTCTTTGACCCTGGCAGCCCAGGTATCATCACTTTCCATGTCCAGGAGCTCATCTGGGATATCCTCTTCCAGGCAGTCGTAGAGGTGTGTGTGAGCTGTTCCAGGATCCACTCCTCTAGGTTGAGATGCTTCCACAGCTCCTTGCGGTCGTACTTGATGGTGACCTTCCCTTGGCGTCTCACTGGGCCCTCCTCGTCCGCGTCACCCGGGCTCTCACCCGCGGCCCCCGGAGGGCTCTGAAAGTACACGCGGGGGCCGGGGCCGCCGCTGCCAGCACTGCGCACCCCGCGGGCCCAATGTGCGTCTTGGCAGCCTCGGGGGCCACGCGAGCGTCTGGCCACTCCCTGCGCCGCCGCCTCCCGGCCAGCTCCAAGCCCTTCGATCTGGCTAGCTCGCGGGCTCGAGTCCGTGGGGCCCCGCGGCTTGGGCGGCGGCGGGGGCGCGGCAGCTGCTGCATGCGGAGCCCCGGGCCTCGCTTGGCTGCGCCCCTTCCTTTTCATTTTCTATTGAATTTTTTCCTCAGTATCTTTTGGAAACATAGCCTTAGCAGCCTTAGTCATGCAAACATTTCTCAATCTCAGAGTAAAAGTCGTCTTGAGTACTCATGTGGTGACTCTAAAACACACACATATATGCATATCTATGTAGAGTATATATAGATGAATATATCCATAATTTTCATATATGCATATTTTCAAATACTACAAAGTTTTTGCTTTAAGGGCTGGGAAGATAGCTCCGTGGCACAAGTTGTGAGTTTGAACCCCAGTCCCACAAAAAAAGAAAACTTTTCACTTTAATCCTAAAACTTTAACATTTCAATCTTTTGGGTAGAGGATTTCCTTTACAAAATATTCTTCTGTGATTATATATGTAATGCATTATAATTTAGAAAATTTAATGGATAAACTAAATATTTTTTAAAAAATAAACTCAGGGCTGAAGAGACAGCTTAGTGGCCTAGGCACCTGTCTGGTTAAGTGCAGGGACCTGGTTTCGATCCTAGTACCGCATGCTGTACCAACTTCAGAACCCCAGGCATGGCATGTAGCCCAAAATCATGTGTGGTGGTGCACACCTGTAATTCTAGCACTTGGGAGGC
Source organism: Myocastor coypus (assembly GCA_004027025.1). NCBI lineage: Eukaryota > Metazoa > Chordata > Mammalia > Rodentia > Myocastoridae > Myocastor > Myocastor coypus. The sequence continues at coordinate 26,428 of PVJA010027865.1, forward strand.
AGAGACAGGAGGAGACCCTGTCCATAGTGAGACTCTGTACCAAATAAATAAAAAAAAAATAATTCAAAAAGGAAAATCACTTACAACCTTAAATCACAGAGGTGTCACTCAAAATTTCATGCATTGTCTTTCAGTCTCTTTTTTATATGTCCTTACATAGTTAAGATTGTATTACACATAAATGCTTAGGTTGTGATCCTTGTTCTTAGTGGTAATTCAACAATTTTGTGTAAAGACTAAAACATTTTTATATGATTGTATACTAGCTCATTGTTATAATATATACTATGTCATAGTTCTGTGTTTTAAAACTGTCCTCCAAATTAATTCACATTAGAAGTCAGTCATATTTTCCTTCATCAACTGAATCTGCTCGCTTTTGAAGAATTCTGTCAGAACAATTCCATTTTATCTGTCCCATGGGTTTTCATCCTAAGTGGAGGAACTAGAGACCTTTTAAAATATTCTGAGGCACGGTAGGATGGCTCAGTGGTCTAAAACACCTGTTTACGAAAGCTTAGGTGGCTGCAGGGACCGCAGTTCGATCCCTGGCACCACATGTTGTGCCAGCCCTGCCCTCAGGGCAGGCTGAGCCAGCCATAAAAAATAAACAAACAAAAGTTCTGAAACAAGAAAAAAAATTAAAAATTAAAAAAAATAAATGAAATATTCTGATGTCCCACTGCCAACCAATTCAGTCAATCTCTGAAGAAAGGAACCCAGGCATTCATAAACTTAAAAACTCCCAGTGGGTTCTAACACAGACCTAATACTCCAGCACCTCCTGTCTACTGCCAAATGGCAACCATGCAAGTCCAATAACCTTTTAACTCTTTTTTTTTGTTTCTGGCCTCTTCTTTGGTAACATCTCATCCTTCACACTGCTTCCCAAACTACTTCCTGCAAACACAGGGGAGAGATTTTCCATTGCTCCTACTGTGTGCGCTCAAGGCTCTATACTGACCTTAGCTTGAGTGTAGCCCGCTTCTACCACAGCCTGAATGGCATTCTTGACTTCTTTCTTCCACCAGGCCCTCTGATGTGCCTTGGCACTTTTCTGAGTATGCTTTCTGCTTTTTTGCAAGCCACTACCTTTGTTCATGTTGATTCTAACCTGTAATGAGTATCTTCTCCAACCCTCAAAGACCACCGTTGTCTTATTCACATTTGAAGCTCACTTCAAATATCACATCCTCATTCAACCAGGCAACAATCAGTACTAAATCACGACTAATTTGTGCAGCAGCTTTCTTTCAGTTCCATTGTATCTGGGTACCGTGGTACAATGGGGGAACAAAACAAACATAAACAGAAACACTGTCTCCTGTTAGAGTTTACATTTTTTTTTTTTGCAGGACTGGGGTTCGAACTCCTGACCTTGCACTTACCAGGCAGGCAGTTGTGCCATGGAGCTATGCCCTGAGGCCCTAGATTTTATATTTTAGTGCAATATCTTGGTATAGGTGCACAAACAAAACCAAACATATAAACAACAACAAATTAAAGAAGTCCTATCCTATGCAGGCAATTAGAATAGGGTGACTATTTTTGTTGAAATGGCCTCTCACAGCTGGTGACATCTATACTGAGATTTGATTAAAAGTGAAGAAGGAATTAACCATTCAGAACTTAGGAGATAAAAGATGCCAAAGAGGAGCCAGGAAAATAGCTCAGTAGAATAAACTGTTGCCTGGCAAGAGCAAGGGTCTCGTAAAGTTCAATCT